>JAFLJL010017840.1:255560-275312 GCA_018398815.1 Conus ventricosus | reverse complement strand
TCAAGAAATGATATTACTATAGGAACAATCTGTTACGTGTGTGTGTGTGTGTGTGTGTGTGTGTGTGTGTGTGTGTGTGTGTGTGTGTGGTGTGTGTGTGTGTGTTAGTTCTTTAGTTTAACGTCTATTCACTATAAGTATTATTAGACGGGGAAAAAAACAACAAAAAACAACAACAAAACAAAAAACATATGATTATGTGTGTACGTGTGTGTGTGTGTGTGTGTGTGTGTGTGTGTGTGTGTGTGTGTGTGTGTTTCTCTGTGTGTGTGTGTGTGTGTGTGTGTGTGTGTGTGTGTGTGTGTGTGTGTGTGTGCGCCTGTGTGTGTAAGGGGGGGAGGGGGGTGCAAGAGAGAGAGAGAGGACTGTGTTAGGGACAAGAGGGGAAGGTTGGGATGGGTGGTGAGATAGGTAGATATTTACTTATCTAGCCTTTGGTGTATGTTGATCTGGGGAATTAAAGTATATCAAATGAAACAAGTTTAGTAGAATTGGAGCATAATGCAGGGGGATGGGTGGGGGAGGAGAAAATTTGCGGGTGGGGATGGGGGTCATCAGGGTGGAAAGGAAGACGGGATAGAGGAATGGAGTGGGAGGGTGGGGGTTGGGGGATGACCATATATATCATATAATCGTAACTCTTTTATATCAATGTCGTACAACACAACAGTTTTAGTTTAAAGTACATCAGAGATAGATACCAAGTGGACCGGAATTAAAGATTTCAGAGAACACGCAAAGTAATGAGTGATTAAAATATTTTCAGTGGATACTAGTGCACTGGCTGACAACTGATCTGTTAACTTTATCTTAGGAACAAAGTGCCTAACTCCTGGGCAGTGAAGAAGTAGGTGGTTTACACTTATTTGTTTGCCACATACGCAATGTATATTTTTAGAATACTTTGTTCTAAAAGCATTTAATCGGAACCTATACATCAAACTAATAACATGTCTGGAATGCATTACAGATAAATTGTTTAAAAAGGATTTCGGATTCGCTGCATTCTTTACTTGTACACAGTGCTGGTAATACTGACTATTTGTTTTCTTGTGCAGTTCAGCAACCTGATTTTGAGACACTTTTTCTATGCGTTGATTAAATTCATGCAGATCTAGTCGAATGTCGAGATGCTGTGACCCTTCTTTATTTTTTGCTGCCCTTTTAGCCGCATGATCTGCCCACTCGTTTGGGGTGATTCCGGAGTGAGTGGGAATCCAGCAAAAGGTAATACTGGTACCCTTTAGAGACAACTCATGAATAATATGTTTTATTTCAATAGTCATTTCTAGTCGGTTTTTTTATGCCTCGGGATTTAATGGCTTGTAAAACAGATTTTGAGTCCCCGCAAAATAAGATTTTGTTTTCCCCGTCAAAGTTAAAATGTTTTTAATGCAAAATTTTGGTACATGATGTGTCGCGTGCACAGGTGGCGTGCGTGCAAAAACCACACAACCACACACCACACACAACACCACCACACAAAACCCACACCAAACAAAACCAAAACACCCCCAACCCCAAACCACACCACCACCAAAAAAAAACCCCCCACACACACACACACACCACCAACACAACCCCCCACACAAACACACACAACACCGACACACACACAAAACCCCCCCATTTACTTATCTAAAAAACAAATATCAAAAAACGGGCAAAGGAAAAAAAAAGATTATGATAACCCCCCCCTCCCCCCTCCCACCCACCTCCACCCCTCTTTTTCTCCCTCCCCCCCCCTACCCCCTTGTGTTTCCCCCACTCAGGGCAGAAAACTAACTCTGTGATTGGTACAAAAGTGCCCTCTTTTCCTTGATTTCCAATCTTTTTGCACCAGGTTTCTTTGGTTGCTTTCTGTTTCCCCCTGTGAGTATCACGTCGTCCTTCCCCTCTCTGTGTGATAGAGTGGGCCTGCTGGGTTTACCCCCAGCCACCCCTTGGATCTTCATTCCCCATAAAACACTTCAGCAAGGTTTGCGACAGAGGAAGGTGACTTTGGGGAGTTCATTGCCTCAAAAAATTAGCAAATTTTGTTTGCGAAAAGGGAAAAAAATGTTTTGGAGGGGGGAAAAAAACTGATGTAAATCACAAGGGGGGGAAGGGAGTGGGTGTGGGGGTAGGTGAGGGTTTTTTCACAGGTTGTAAAAATGCGGGGTTGTCGCAAGAAGGGTACTGGAAAAAGGTGAGGGGGGGAGGGGGGTGGTTTGGAGGGGGGGGGGTTTAGGTACTGGAGTGGACCGGATCGCTGTGCAAAACACGGCCGTGTGCCATCCCATTTTTTGGCTTTGGAAAACGACATATTGACCCGGGGTGGAGATGGCTGCCCAGAGAATTTGTTTGGGGCTGCGTGGAAAGGCGCCCCAAAGGAAGAAAAGATTGATATTTTGGTGGTGGTAAAGGAAAAAAAAAAAAAACCCCTGTGACACGACCGCTGTTTGTTGTGCACCCGTCATAGTATATTATATGTAAAAACACACCACCACACAACACACACAATTATATATATTTTTTTATATTATATATATTTTTATATATATATATTATAATAATTTATTGTCAATGATGTTGAAAAGGAAAGGTTTTTAAATCGAGGTTTAAAAATCTACAAATTTGTTTCGGCTTGCTGCGCTTCATCAGGTGTTTTTTGGGTTTGCCCCCGCCGAGTATATGCGGTGGGTTCCCCTTTGCGGTTGTTTGCACGGCGGGTTGGGCTGCACGTGTTTTTTGGGGGGTTTTAGGTTTTTGTTTTTTTGGGGGTGTTCACTAACAAAGATTTTCCCTTTTTTGCCTTTCAGTTGTTTTTCTATTTTGTTTTGGGGGGCAAACCCAAAAAAACTGATGACAGCGCAGAAGCTCGAAAAAATTTGTTTTGAGTTTTAACCCCGAGTTTTAACCTTCCTTTTCAACATCATTGACAAATGTTGCTCCCAAGGGGGTCGAGCACTTTAAAATCATTTTAGGCTCTTTGGTTAATTCATTATATAAATATATAATTTATATATAATATATATAAATTTATTATATATTATATATATAGACAAAAAGAAAAACACAAAACCACACAAGCTGATTTCATTTCCAAATATTTCGAGCCTTGCGACCTCTTCCTCAGGGACCTTTAATGGCAGTTTTCCACACTGAACTGACAAAACAGTGGAAATTTTGTTGGAAATTGAACAGTTCTCGTCTGCTTTTCTCTGTCAGGTGGGATACTCACGTGCCTGCTAGCAACATCATTCACTTGATTTTACATTACCACCTACACTGAATCTCCTCCGCTCCCCTCTCCATGCTTTCCTACACCCCCATACCTCCTTCCCCCTCCCCTCCCCCCTCCCCCCACCCCCCCCCCCCCCCCCCCCCCCCCCCCCCCCCCCCCCCCCCCCCCTCCTCTTCTTCTCTCTCTGTCTCTCTCCGTCTCTCCCTCCATCTCTCTCTCCCCCCACCCCCACTCCCCTTAGCTCTCCACCCCCACCCCACACACACCCCATCCCACCCCTCACCCCACTCCCCACCCCTGTCACCCCTTCCCATCTCCACCCCATACCCCCCACCCTCCCCCACCCACCCACTCCACACCCTCCACACCCTTACACTCACCCACACCTCCACCCCACCCCCAACCTACACATAAATCTCCCATCCGCTCCAATCTTTCCTGCACATAAGGGTAAGCCTTTAATTGATCACTCTCCTCCCCCCCCCCCCCATCTTTCTCTCTCCCCACCCCCAACTATTACCCCTCCGCCCCGCCCCCCCCCCCAACCACACGCACCCACACACACCCCATCCCACCCCACCCCACTCCCCCCCCTGACACCCCCCACCCCCACCTCCACCCACTCCCCCACTCCCACACCCCCATACCCTTACACATACCCCACCCCCACCCCCCAAACTACACGGGCAGACTGTCCATCGCTGTCTCAGTAGTTGACGTCCTCGATGGTATTGAGTCCTTGTGGGGTCAGGGTTTTAATTTCCTGATCCAGAATGTCTCTCTTGTCAGTCTTAACCTGAGGGTGTGGCCAAAGACCTTTTCCAACACAACGACCTTCATGTGTTTGAGTGTGTGGTTGGGTTTGGGTTGAAATGTTTAGTGACCAGTGAACTGTTAGGACGGATGTTGATGTCTGAGCGATACTGGTAGAAGCGTGTTCGGAGGGTATCACCTGTTTGTCCAACATACTGTGCGGATCTGCAGACATCACAGTAGAGCATGTAGATCACCCCCTGGAGTCACAGGACAGTTTGTTGCGAATGGGGAAAGACTCCCCGGTCACTGCACTCGAGTAGTTGGTCGCCTTCACAAGATGCTCCTTGCAAATTACGCATCTGAGGCGATGGCAAGGCTCGCATCCACCCTCCTTGTCAGGTCCAAGGGCAGAAGTGAGGGCATCAGCAAATTTCGTAGAGATTTGCAGCACCTTTCCCCAACAACTGGCAGATCTGGCATGGCCCGCTTCATGCGTGTGCTGGATTGAAGTGTGGGCTGTAAATCTTCCAACCAGGTCCTTAAAGGGGGGTTTGAAGGGTGGTGGGTTATGACAAACGGAACCCTGGTGTTGGGATCCTTCTCTCGGTACTCAAGGGTTGTGTTGCGTGCCTTCATCCGAGCACGCTCCTTGGCTTTACTCACGTTAGTGAGGTGGTAGCCGCGTTTGAGGAAACCGTGCCGTCATCTTATCAGCCTGGGCATCGAAATCATTAATATTGGTGCACAATCGACGTAGCCGCAAGAACTGGCTGTAAGGAATGTTCTTTTCACATGCTTGGGGTGGCAGGATCTGTGGTGTAGATACGCGTGGCTGTCAGTTGGCTTTGTGTAGATGTCAGACACTAGGAAGCCCTCCTCCAGTCTGACGAGTACATCAAGGAAGGGGATCTGCACTGTGGAAGAGGACACTGTGAACTTTATAGACGGATGAAAAGAGTTGATGTATAGTTCAAACTCTCGGAGTTCATTCTCTGTTCCCAACCACAGCAGAAAAATGTCATCATAAAGCGCTTCCAAAACTCCTTCAGAACAGGGACAGGGCTCTCAGACAGTAGTTGTGACTCCAGCGCACCCATGAATAAATTTGCGGCAGAGGGCGCCATGGGCGTGCCCATCGCAGTGCCTACTACTGGTGGTAAATCTGGTTCTCGAAGTGAATGTAATTGCTAGCAAGAACATGCTTTGCAGCTTCCAAGATGAGGTCAATAGGTGGTCTGTAGACCGTGGAATTGGAAGCGTTCAAGTGAAGGCGAATGGCGGTGAGAAGCTCTTCTTGAGGGATGTTGGTGTAAAGGGCTGTTACATCTATTGTCACTAACCGGGGAGCTTCAGTGAAGGGAGCATGGAGGTCGTTCCATGTGTTGAGGAGCCGTAGGAAGTGTGTGCTGTCCTTGATGTAGCTTGGGAGGGTCTTTACTGTGTCTTGAAGCCAGTGGTCTACTAACTTGCTGAGGTTCTCAGTGGGGCCACCCACCCCCGATACAATAGGACGCCCTGGTGGCTTGTCAACAGACTTGTGAATCTTTGGCAGGGTGTAGAATTGGTGGCAGCTGACCTTCCTAGGTTCCACCAAGGCCCAGCGTCGAGTGTCATTGTTGATGGCGTCAGCAGCGTAAAGCTTCTCTACAATAGCGTTGGAAACTCTGGCAACACTAAAAGTAGGATCCTTGGGTACGGGTGTGTAATGATCACTGCTGAGAAGTCTTTCTGCTTCGGTGATGTAGTCATGGCAGTTCTGGACTACTATAGCTCCGCCTTATCAGCCACAGAGACCCTAATAGTCCTGGTTTTCACAAGAGCCTGCAGGTCACGTAGAGCCTGTCTTTCAGTAGCGTTGAGATTGTCCGGGCCTTGGGGGGCTGGTAGGTCGTAGCCTGGGCTTGCAGGGTGTTGCAGTAGGCATCCAGGATTTTATCTCGTCCTTGGGGGGGTAGGAGTCCCGTTTTTCTTGTAGAATTTTGGTGGCTGCTGAATGTCATTTTCATTGTCCTTGTCAAGGTGCAGCTCTCGTAGTCTGACACGTCGGCACCCCTCCTCAACGTCCTCCACCAGCTCCTTCTGGTCATATTCAATGGTGTCGGGCAGAACTTAGGGCCCCGTTCTAGGACTTTTGTCTGTTCATCACTAAGGGCTACAGAGATATACAGAGATAGATGGTGTGTGTGTGCATACACTGACGGTTGTGTGCATACATGTATATTGTATATATATATATATATTCAATTATAAACAAAGCTTTCTCTTATGTCTTAGATTGAAGCATCAGTACTTATTCTTGACTTTGTTTGATTGTACAGGGTTCCTGAGGAAGCCTTTTGACAGGCGAAAGCTTGAACAATAAAAAAAAAATTGAACTCCATGGTTGGTGTGATGACTTTTTATTCATCACCATACTTCATGATCTACTCGTCTCATCTTCTGTTAGACGGTGTGTGCATACATGTATATATACTGACGGTGTGTGCATACATGTATATATACTGACGGTGTGTGCATACATGTATATATACTGACGGTGTGTGCATACATGTATATATACTGACGGTGTGTGCATACATGTATATATACTGACGGTGTGTGCATACATGTATATATACTGACGGTGTGTGCATACATGTATATATACTGACGGTGTGTGCATACATGTATATATACTGACGGTGTGTGCATACATGTATATATACTGACGGTGTGTGCATACATGTATATATACTGACGGTGTGTGCATACATGTATATATACTGACGGTTGTGCATACATGTATATATACTGACGGTGTGTGCATACATGTATAAATATACTGACGGTGTGTGCATACATGTATATATACTGACGGTGTGTGCATACATGTATATATACTGACGGTGTGTGCATACATGTATATATACTGACGGTGTGTGCATACATGTATATATACTGACGGTGTGTGCATACATGTATATATACTGACGGTGTGTGCATACATGTATATATACTGACGGTGTGTGCATACATGTATATATACTGACGGTGTGTGCATACATGTATATATACTGACGGTGTGTGCATACATGTATATATACTGACGGTGTGTGCACACATGTATATATACTGACGGTGTGTGCATACATGTAATATATACTGACGGTGTGTGCATACATGTATATATACTGATATACAGAGATAGATAGGTGTGTGTGTGTGTGCACACATGTATATATACTGATATACAGAGATAGATAGGTGTGTGTGTGTGTGCATACATGTATATATACTGATATACAGAGATAATAGGTGTGTGCATACATGTATATATACTGATAACAGAGATAGATAGGTGTGTGTGTGTGTGTGTGTGCATACATGTATATATACTGATAGACAGAGATAGATAGGTGTGTGTGTGTGTGTGCATACATGTATATATACTGATAGACAGAGATAGATAGGTGTGTGCATACATGTATAATATACTGATATACAGAGATAGATAGGTGTGTGTGTGCATACATGTAAAATATACTGATAGACAGAGATAGATAGGTGTGTGTGTGCATACATGTATATATAACTGATATACAGAGATAGATAATAGATCAATAGATACGCAAATAGATACACATACAGATACTAGATAGAAGGTGGGGTGTGTGTGTTGTGTGCATACATGTATTATACTGATATACAGAGATAGATAATAGATCAATAGATACGCAAATAGATACACATACAGATACTAGATAGATAGGTGTGTGTGTGTGTGTGTGTGTGTGTGTGTGTGTGTGTGTGTGTGTGTGTGTGTGTGTGTGTGTGTGTGTGTGTGTGCGTGCGTGGTGTGTGTGTGTGTGGTGTGTGTGTGTGTGTGTGTGTGTGTGTGTGTGTGTGTGTGTGGTGTGTGTGTGTGTGCGTACATACAAGTATATATACTGATCTATAGAGATAGATAATAGATCGATAGATACGCAGATAGATACACATACATATACTAGATTGATGAGGTGTTGTGTGTGTGTGTGTGTGTGTGTGTGTGTGTGTGTGTGTGTGTGTGGTGTGTGTGTGTGTGTTGGTGTAGATGTATGTGTGTACAAAGAGTTCTGGATGTGTTGTACAGAATTTGCTTCCCAATTGTTACCATCCAGATCATTTTCCACATTTATTTTTGTTTTTTAAAACGTTGTTCGTTACGAAAGAAGAATTGATTTTTTTTTTTAATGATTTTGTGATATGTTTTAAAGGTTTTTAAACATTGAATTTCAATGTGCCATTTTAAAACCGTAATGAAGGACATTACTAAAAAGTAAGAGACAGCTGTTCCACAAACCTACACACCACACACACAACACAACACACATAAAACCACACCCCACACACACACACACACACACACCCACACACACACACACACCACACACCACCCCACCCCCACACAAACAACACACACACACAACACACACACACCCGTTGTTGTTACAGCGTTAGGGTGAGACAGGATCAGGGTCAGGAGGGAAAACAGGCATTGGGGGAGGGAATCCTGTATCTTTGAGGAATACAACCTAAGGACTCGCCCATGGATTGGTGTTTATCGGAGTTCTTGGCAGAAATGGAAATCCTTATCTTTGAGGACACAGCGACTCTAAGGATTCAGCCTATGGAAATTGGTTTTTATCGGGTTTCGTGCGTAAGGGAATCGTGCACTGAGACGTTATCCTGTGTGTTCTCCCGGGGCTGGCGTAAAGGCATTGTACCCTGCACGGATAGCAGTATTTACCATATGGTGACCTTTCCTCGGGCATGATCTAAAGGGCATTGTGCCCGTCCGTAAAGCAATAGTTTACCGGGGTGTGTCTCTTGGCACACTACTTTTCCGTGTTTTCTTTGTGCAAGCTTTCCGCCGGGTTCAATGATTTTTTTTTTGCGCAATTCGCATGCCCACAATTTGCTTCCCATTTATGAAAACTATAGAAACATCAGATACTCACATTTCCCTTGTCCTATCTGTTGATACTAACAAAATACGTGCTCACAAAATTCACTGTTCATTTATCACATTTTATGGGAAACACGCTCTCAATTCCGACCCCCGCTGTATATGAAACAATCGAACTGAAGTTAGTAACCCGGTGGTTAGAGTAAAACGCTATGTTTGTACGTGTTTTTTATTTATTGGTTTGCCTGCACACCACTCTGTGAACTGATTTTCTTGTCTCGATCAGGTGGTTCTTCCAATTTAAAAAAATCGGCCGTGTTCAGTGCCACTGACTTTGGGGGAGGGGGGGTTTGGGGCTGAGGAGGGGAGGGGGGAGGGACGGGTAGGGTCCAGGGTGGAGGGTCAGTTTAACAATAAAAAAGACACTTGTATGCAAATTAAAAAGGAAGTCCCCACATATGAAAAGAGAACCTGATAAAACTATCACATTTTTGGGATTTATAAAGAATATCACCTGTATACAACAACCACATTTGTGGATTTAAGGAACATCAGTTTGAAAAACAACCCATTTTGTGCATTTAAAGAATATCACCTTTTTTACAAAAACCCCATTTGTGTGGTATAAAGGAATATACCCTTACACAAAAACCACATTAGTGGGTTTTTAAAAAAATTCACCTGTAAAACCCCAAACCCCCATTTAGGGATGTAAACAATATCACCCGTATAGGCAACCCATTTTCGTGGGTTTTTGAGACTGTCATTCCCTAAACACACCTCATTTGTTGAATTGTACCCACAAAAAAGCATCTATTTAAATGCATCTGATTATGGAATGTCACTTGTATAAAACACATCTGATTTCGTATTTTGTAGATTCGGTGGAAGCGATTTCCCAGATGTATGCTCAGGTAAGCCAGGCTTGTTTTGTATTCATCAGTGCATAATAGGGGAGAAGGAATTGCCTTGAGCTGGAAGAGCTGTTAAATCTTTTTAAAAACAAGATAAAACATGACGTGGAATCTGTCGAGTTGTAAACATAAGTGATGCCTTGTTGAATTCCAGTTGCTTACTCAGAGGAGCTATGTTGGGTTTGCTTTGGGTTTTTCCATCTATTGTTAAAGGCATGGCGGGATGGAGTAGCTTTGCTGCACGTTATGGAGAGAATTCAGCCTTTTTCTGTGGACATCACTACGCCTGCACACACTGTTGAAGCGTAAATAACATTGGTTTTGTTTATGTGCGCATTGAAGAAACATTTAACACAGTACTGTTGACGTGGCGCTGAACTGAAATGACAGGAAAGGGTTTTTTGAGATTACCTTTTTATAGACGATTGAGATGAGATCATTTCAATTCTTTATCCATCATTACCCCCGAAATCACAACGCTCATCTACCCGTCCGAAAAAAAGTGACATTCAGCTGAAATTTTATGCAAAGAGGGTCCGTTGGTGCCTTTTGACGCGCGGCATAATCATAGATTTGGTTAAAGGATGGGGTGTATGACCATTGATTTTCAATTAAAAGCAGCATGACACGTCATTTAAACTTTCCTGGAGAGATGTTTCTATGATCTGTAGCTCAATACCATAGAGAGAGAGAGAGAGAGGGGGAGAGGAGAAGAGAGAGAGAGAGGAGGAGAAAATGTGTGTGACAGACATGCTGATTCATGAATCCAGAAACAGGGTGTTGAAATTAACACTGTATCCTCCCTGACACCCAAACGTCTGAAGCTGACGTTCTCGCGTTTTGCGTCTCATAAATGACGTCACAAAAGAAAGTAAGGGAAAAAGTGCACCCAAAGGGAATGGAAAACTAAAAGAGTCAAAGAAGTGCAATGAATGACAGACATTAGATTAAAGAAAGAAACGAAGCACATAAAAAACGAGGAAGAAAAGACAAAGTAAACAATGGATGAAGTGAACGAAAGAAGACAGGAATGAAGGGAAAAAACAGGGAAGACAGAAAGAGGAGAAAAGACAAAGTAATCAATGGATTGAAGTGAACGAAAGAAGACAGGAATGAAGGGGAAAAAGACAGGGAAGACAGAAAGAGGAAGAAAGACTGAGCAGATGGAAATGATGCTGGAGGGGGGAGGGGGGGGGGGGGGGGGGGAAAAGGGGGGGAGTCCAAAAAATAAGCTGTTTGGAAGTGGGGAGGTTGTCACGGGATGGGGCACCCTTCCTTGAGCGTCATGGGCGACACACAGGAAACTGGCAACCGTCGGTGGAACAAAGGATGTGTCACCGTAAAAATTTTTTAGGTTAAAAAACAAAAAGGGACACAATTTTTTTTTAAATGGATATGATAGATTAAATACTGAAAAACTGACCAAATTAAATCGACGGTTTCTGCAAAAACGCGTTTTTGGTTTTAAAAATTGATTTTGTATCTTTTTGCTGTTTTGACGCAAGCACCACGTAGCCTTTTACACCGCCCCAAGGTAAAACCCTTGTTTCAGCGAGCCCCAAAACAAGTCGGCATAGCAGACGAACTTTCCTGAAAGCGGCGTTTTTTCTTTTGGACCCGTTTCGCTCAAAAATGCTTGGAAAGTACGTTTATATCTTCCCATTTGCTTGTTTACTTTATAATTTTTAAACACTCTCCAGCGCACAATATGCCGTTCTTTGTCTTATGCGATTTAAGCAAAAAGAAGTAAAAGTTTTTGTATAATTTGGTGAACGGGTATAAAAAATTCGTAATTTTCGCGTGCTTCCTCTTTATGTTGTTTTTGTATAATTCTTCTCTCACCTTTTTTTTTGTTTGATTATTTCAAATAAAAATTACTAATGAAATTCAAATTTAAACTAAAAATTTTTTTTAATAACATTATTTTTTTTATTTTTATTATTTTTTATTATTATTATTATTATTATTATTATTATTATTATTATTATAAATGGAGATTTTGTGTAGGAAATGGAAAGGCGTGTGCACGGGGTGGGGGGTTGTTTGGTGGGGCCCGTTGTGTGCATGTATCAAAAGAAAATGGAGCCTTTTTTTGCAGGACAGAGAAAAGTAGGTGACAACCCCCATAAATGACATAACAAAAAAATTTTCCCGACCAAATATCTGTCAATTTTGGGAAAATTTTTTACGGAAGGGGCCTGTGCAAATAGGAGGTGTGCGTGCTGTTGGGGGGGTGCCCGGGAGCTGGGGGGAAATTGTTGTGCCAACGCTAAAGGGAAAAGAGACCCATTAAACAAGCAAGTGAAGACGGGGGTGAGACTATTCTTGTGTCTGAAGGCAAGCGACATAAGAATGCCGTCGCAATTTACTAAAACAAAACATTCAAATTATAAAAGAAAAAAAAAGAGTCTCACGCAATAAATATTGCAAAACCTATTCGAAAAACAACCCCTTTGACTTTGCCAAAGTTGTCTTTTTTGTGGGACCCCTGCAGGTCAAATGCCGCAGGGCCTGGGTGACCAGGGAGCCCGATTTTCAAAGTAAATTTGTAAAGTTGTTCACAGCGTGGAGATGAAGGGGCAGACACTGGGAAAAGAGACGGGTTTTTGTTTCTGATATGCCGCTGTGATGCTTTTTCATCAACATTATTTTTCATTTTAGAAGTGGAAAAGTTTCAAGTTTTTTCTCAGAAAAAGATGAAAAAAAAAAAACTTTGGCGGCCTAGAGATAGGAAAAGGATTGCCTTTGAAAAAGGTCGCTGGTTTTATTTTGACAAGATAAGAACAAAATGTTGGTGACCTCAAAACAAAATAAAGTATATTGAGGGGCAATTCCTACAGTCATCCAAAATAAAGGAAAGAGCTTAGGAACTTTTGGTGAAAAAAAATATCTCACAGAACTGAATGGAAAAGCTAATGTTTTACTTTGGAAAACGCATCCTTTTGACAATTTTACAAAAAAAAAATTTTGTGATGAGGGGGCACAGAAAAATATATAAAAACAGCGCGAACTCATCAAAAGTGACATTAAACCCTTGCCTCGCCCTCGTGCCTGATCCCCCAAAGAAAAAAGCGCCCCTTTTCAGCAAACTTAAACTTTGTTCCCGTTCGTTGCAGCTTTGTGAAGAATTTTCGGGGAAAAAGGACACAGACTTGAAAGTGCATAAACGGGCCCAAGAAATTATGAAAGCACTCGCCCAACGTTTTCTCATATGCCCTTTGCGATTGGATTGCAGCCCAAATGCACCTTTGTTTTAATTCCAAGTTCCTAGTGCACTTTGTACTCTTTGGTTTTTTTAGTGTATACAGGGGGTCATCCCTATGAATGAAGCGTGTTCTGACCACAATGTTGCATCAGCACCGGGGTCATTTTATCCGCCCCTGGCGACAATAGGTCCAACACGGCTAAAATTGAGGTTCAAACTTTCCAGGCTGGGAATTATTGCCTCGGTTACTCCAGAATGAATAGCCAGTCAGGGGAGAAAGGGAAGCTGAAAGGCAGGAAGAAGAATCGTAAAAAGGCAAAAAATTGACACAAAACTACAAAAGGGGAAAAAGCCTTGGTTTGATACACTGAATTTTGAGAGTTTCAAAGCATTTTTAAAATCGACTCAGAGTTGATTGTGGGAAAACTTTTGGGGTGCTACATCCAAACAGACCGTCTTGGCTGGAGTCATGCAAGTGTTCACCATGAAAGTTTTCCAGGACAGTCCGTAATTTTATGCGATGATAGCATGAATCCCGGTGACCCCAAAAAATTATATATTCTCACTGTGTTTCATTTGTGCTGAAGCAAAGCGCAAAAGTCAACACCAGTTGAATTTGTCAGGGCCCCTATGGTGGAAGGCTTTGGTATCATTCAGGTGAACCAGAACAGGCCTTCAAGCCATTTTCCTGGCTTGGGCCCTTTCATTTTGAAATGGTTTTCTGCAGATTGGGCCTTTGTGGGAAAGGTCTTCATAAGTGCTTGACGTGACGCTTCACATTTTGTGGGCGTTCAGGAAGGGGTTTAAACGTGCATTGTGGCAATTTTCTTGATGCAGCATAAAAGCCTGTTTATGTCAACCTTTTTGTGCCTTGCCCCCCCAAATGCCCCAACTAAATGTCAAAATGAAACCAGGAACAGTCATTTGCTGACGTGCTACAGAGTTTCCCCGCTTTTCCCCATGTCAGGGGAGCATGAGTCACAAGGAATGATTGTGAAAAAGAGGAAACTTCATGCCCAACGCCCTGAAACTCAGAAAACTTCAAGTGAGGGAACCTCTCCCCAAAAAGAGGACAAAAGAGTGTCTGGTAATGGTGAAAAACTACAACTATTCGCACATTGACTACTGAAGTGTGGGTACCGTAAAAAAAAATGCCTTGAATGAACTCCATGATAAGGAAGATCTTCAAATGGTGTTGCCCCCACATCAACTTTTGAAAAGGGGCGTGACACCGATTCAGTCAAGAACAACGATTTTCTCAAGGATTGCCAGTAAACTTACGCAAGAAATTTTTCCCCAGGCAGAAAAAATGAACTCGGCTCCAATACATGGGTATGGTTGAAACGAAACGTTTTTTGAGGGGAAAAAAGGAAATTGGCTCCTTCACTGTCTGTGTCGGAATCTCCCTACCTTGCTGCAGTGGACACAATCTTTTTCCTTCCTTTTTTTACCTTCAGATGATGAACAAGCTGGGAGGCCCAAAATGCAGTAGAACCCCACCATGTGGTTGGGGACTTTAACACGGGAAATTTGGGGGCAGCACAACGGACTACCCGCCACCGCAAATTGCTACAAGAATCGGTGCAGAAAACGGGCTTTATGACACCTAGCTGCGGAAGAATTTTTCCGGCATTGCGTTCCCAACGCCAGTAGTCCCCAAAAACTAGATGGTTCCTTGTTCTTAAATGCAAGCCCGGTGTTCCGTGGCTGGGTGGCAGCACCCCTCCCGTCTTTTTTGCCCCCCCAAAACTTTCGATGTTTCCATAAAAAAAAAAGCCCCAAACCAAAAAGAGAAACTACCCCCCCCCCCCCCCCCCTTTGACCCTCACTGATCCGCCCCCGACAATGTTTAAAAGGTATTTTTGTAATTTAAATTACAACTGTATTTTTTTCGTTATCTGGGAAACCTTTTTCCGGAAACTTTCGAAGAGATGCAAATGACAAAGGTTTTTACAAAATGGGGGTCCATTTAAATGATGACGAATCAAACCCTCATAATCAAATACAGAGGGCACACAAATTTTAATTTTTACAAATGCAGACATGTCTTTGTAACAAATTCAAAAGAGAAACTTTTTGGAACTTTTTGTTTTGGGTCTGTAATTTTGTCAAGGGTGTAATAGTATGCTTACGGCCCAACACTTTTTCACCCCTTTTTGGTCTTTCCTCTTTCGTTTTGACCTGAACACGACTGGCAATTTAGACCTTTCAAAAAAAGAAAAGAAAAAAACCCAAGGGAAGGGAACCCCATGCCTTTTTAAAGCGTTAGGTTTCCCTTTCCCCTGAAAGGCCAAGCAAACAGGTCACAGAAAAAAGTATTTTATTTGGGGCACATGTAAAGAATGATCGGGATTGGACGTTGTTTATGGGTACCGCGTCACACTCACTGGCCTTCATATGGACGTGTGTGCATAGGCGTACCGTGTCACACTCACTGCCATTCATATGGACTGTGTGTGTATAGCGTACCGTGTCACACTCACTGGCCATTTATATGGACTGTGTGTAATATAGGTGTACCTGTCAAACTCACTGGTATTAGTATGGACTGTGTGTAATATTGGTGTACCGTGTCACACTCACTGGCCATTGATATGGACTGTATGTAATATAGGCGTACCATGTCACACTCACTGGTATTAGTATGGACTGTGTGTAATATAGGTGTACCGTGTTACACTCACTGGGCATTGATATGGACTGTGTGTGTCATAGGCGTACCGTGTCACACTCACTGGGCATTCATATGGAATGTGTGTGTCATAGGCGTACCGTGTCACACTCACTGGCATTCATATGGACTGTGTGTGTCATAGGCGTACCGTGTCACACTCCTGGGCATTTATATGGACTGTGTGTCATAGGCGTACCGTGTCACACTCACTGGCCATTGATATGGACTGTGTGTGTATAGTGTACCGTGTCACACTCACTGGCCATATATATGAACTGTGTGTAATATAGGCGTACCGTGTCACACTCACTGGCCATTATATGGACTGTGTGTGTCATAGGCGTACCGTGTCACACTCACTGGCCATTGATATGGACTGTGTGTAATATAGGCGTACCGTGTCACACTCACTGGGTATTAGTATGGACTGTATGTAATATAGGTGTACCGTGTCACACTCACTGGGCATTGATATGGACTGTGTGTGTATAGGCGTACCGTGTCACACTCACTGGGCATTTATATGGACTGTGTGTGTTATAGGCGTACCGTGTCACACTCACTGGGCATTGATATGGACTGTGTTATCACAGGCGTACCGTGTCACACTCACTGGGCATTGACATGGACTGTGTATCACAGGCGTACCGTGTCACACTCACTGGGCATTGACATGGACTGTGTGTGTATAGGCGTACCGTGTCACACTCACTGGGCATTGATATGGACTGTGTATCACAGCGTACCGTGTCACACTCACTGGGCATTGATATGGACTGTGTATCACAGGCGTACCGTGTCACACTCACTGGCATTGATATGGACTGTGTATCATAGGCGTACCGTGTCACACTCACTGGGCTTTTATATGGACTGTGTGTGTGTTATAGGCGTACCGTGTCACACTCACTGGCATTCATATGGACTGTGTATCACAGGCGTCCGTGTCACACTCACTGGGCATTCATATGGACTTTGTATCATAGGCGTACCGTGTCACACTCACTGGGCATTATATGGACTGTGTGTTATAGGTGTACCGTGTCACACTCACTGGGCATTGATATGGACTGTGTGTGTTATAGGTGTACCGTGTCACACTCACTGGGCATTGATATGGACTGTGTGTTAAGGTGTACCGTGTCACACTCACTGGGCATTGATATGGATTTGTGTTATAGGTGTACCGTGTCACACTCACTGGGCATTTGTCATGGATTGTTGGTCTCATGGCTGTCCGGTCAACTACTTTGGCGTGCTCACCATGCGATCTGTCTGTGAACACAAGTGACGTCACCTTGGGCGTGCTCACCAGCGCCATCTGTCCTGTGAACACAAGGTGACCGTCACCTTGGGCGTGCTCACCAGCGCCATCTGTCCTGTGAACACAAGGTGATTGTCACTTTGGGCGTGCCCACCAGCGCATCTGTCCTGTGAACACAAGGTGACCGTCACTTTGGGCGTGCTCACCAGCGCCATCTGTCCTGTGCAACAAGGTGACTGTCACTTTGGGCGTGCTCACCAGCGCCATCTGTCCTGTGAGCACAAGGTGACTGTCACTTTGGGCTGTGGCTTCTGCAAGGTGACGCACTCTGTCCTGTGCAAGCAAGGTGACTGTCACTTTGGGCGTGCTCACCAGCGCCATCTGTCCTGTGCAAGCAAGGTGACTGTCACTTTGGGCGTGCTCACCAGCGCCATCTGTCCTGTGAACACAAAGTGACAGTCACTTTGGGCGTGCTCACCAGCGCCATCTGTCCTGTGAACACAAGGTGACAGTCACTTTGGGCGTGCTCACCAGCGCCATCTGTCCTGTGAACACAAGGTGACTGTCACCTTGGGCGTGCTCACCAGCGCCATCTGTCCTGTGAACACAAGTGATTGTCACTTTGGGCGTGCTCACCAGCGCCATCTGTCCTGTGAAAACAAGATGACTCTCACTGAACGAGAGCTGTAACGCCGATTACCTCCCTTGCATATTTCCAAGTGTCATCTGCTGTATCAGTCATCACTATGTTGTTTACTGCCCTTTGATGCCTGCACTTTTCTTCTAGCTGACTCCAGCTTTGTTTGTTTAGCAACACACGTACTGAATAGTTACGTCGTTCTTTTTCCAATACGTCTTCAGTCAACGCATGCCTGTAGACAATATGATGAAGTCACATACTTTCAGCCAACGCATGGCCTCTAATCAATACGCCAAAGTCACATATTTTCAGTCAACGCATGGCCTCTAAACAATACGCCAAAGTCACATATTTTCAGTCAACGCATGCCCTCTAAACAAGATGCCAAAGTCACATATTTTCAGTCAATGCATGGCCTCTAAACAATAGGATGAAGTCACATTTTTTCAGTCAATGCATGGCCTCTAAACAACATTCCAAAGTCACATATTTTCAGACAATGCATGGTCTCTAAACAATATGCTGAAGTCACATATTTTCAGACAATGCATGATCTCTAAACAATATGCTGAAGTCACATATTTTCAGTCAATGCATGGCCTCTAAACAACATGCCAAAGTCACATATTTTCAGTCAATGCATGGCTTCTAAACAATAGGATGAAGTCACATATTTCAGTCAATGCATGGCCTCTAAACAACATGCCAAAGTCACATATTTTCAGACAATGCATGGTCTCTAAACAATATGCTGAAGTCACATATTTTCAGTCGATGCATGGCTTCTAAACAACATGCCAAAGTCACATATTTTCACTCAACGCATTGTCTCTACACAATATGCTGAAGTCGCATATTTTCAGTCAACGCATGCCCTCTAAACAAGATGCCAAAGTCACATATTTTCAGTCAATACATGGCCTCTAAACAACATTCCAAAGTCACATATTTTCAGTCAATGCATGGCCTCTAAACAATATGCTGAAGTCACATATTTTCAGTCAGTGCATGGCCTCTAAACAACATGCTGAAGTCACATATTTTCAGTCAATGCATGGCCTCTAAACAATATGTTGAAGTCACATATTTTCAGTCAGTGCATGGCCTCTAAACAATATGCCAAAGTCACATATTTTCAGTCAACGCATGGCCTCTAAACAACATGCCAAAGTCACATATTTTCACTCAACGCATTGTCTCTACACAATATGCTGAAGTCGCATATTGCAGTCAACGCATGCCCTCTAAACAAGATGCCAAAGTCACATATTTTCAGTCAATACATGGCCTCTAAACAACATTCCAAAGTCACATATTTTCAGTCAGTGCATGGCCTCTAAACAACATGCTGAAGTCACATATTTTCAGTCAATGCATGGCCTCTAAACAATACGCTGAAGTCACATATTTTCAGTCAGTGCATGGCCTCTAAACAATGTGCTGAAGTCACACCGTGAAACTTCAGATGACTCAGTCGCCATACGAAACATGATTACTGAGGTGATCTAGGTTGGTGGTAGTAAGCTGCAGTTAAGTTACAACTGTTTGAGGTTTGAAACGTGAAGCAGAAGTTATGTGCCCAGCCTGTCACTGATTCTGAAATGGATCATGCAATGTCTCCCACACTGTAAGCCCACATCATGCAATGTCTCCCACACTGTAAGCTCACATCGTGCAATGTCTCCCACACTGTAAGACCCACATCATGCAATGTCTCCCACACTGTAAGCGCACATCATGCAATGTCTCCCACACTGTAAGCCCACATCATGCAATGTCTCCAACACTGTAAGCCCAGCAGTGCATATTGTGTACAGGCCATGCACGTGGAGCTTGTCTTCGTCTGACCTGGACATATGCACTATGTCTGGCACCCACTCTGGCACCAAGTGACTTCTTCTTCCTGACCTGGACAGTATGCACTATGTGTTCTGCACCCACTCTGGCACCAAGTGACTTCTTCTTCCTGTCACTAGCTTCAAATGATTGTAATAACGGTGACCTGGCATCAAGTGACTTCTTCTTCCTGTCACTAGCTTCAAATGATTGTAATAACGGTGGACCTGACCACAAACTGACTTCTTCTTCCTGTCACTAGCTTCAAATGATTGTAATAACGGTGGACCTGGCCGTCAACTGACTTCTT
>JAFLJL010017840.1:241345-252960 GCA_018398815.1 Conus ventricosus | reverse complement strand
GGTGTTGGTGGTGTGTGTGTGTGTGTGTTGTGTGTTGTGTGTGTGTGTGTGTGTGTGTGTGTGTGTGTGTGTGTGTGTGTCTTGCATGTGCGAGTGCATGTGTGTGTGCGTGCGCGCGCGCGTGCGTGTGTGTATGTGTGTGTTGCTAGTGTGCAGGGCTATCAGTTAAAACATCCCTGCATCCTGTATGCATAGGAAGCAGGGAAACATTTCAGAGGTCATCCCTGGATGCATTTAACTTGAAACGAGCAGGTCCAGGAGGCATGGAATCTCCGATAAGGAATGTCCTGTATCATGTCTGCTAAAAGGAGGCAGCGGGAGTGACTTGCTTTACACACTGTGCTGTGGCCGGCAGGGTTGTGGCCTTCACAACAACACAGCAGTAAAGGAGGCAGCGGGAGTGACTTGCTGTACACACTATGCTGTGGCCGGCAGGGTTGTGGCCTTCATAACAACAACACAGCAGGCCTTTAAGGCCACAGCTGCAGTGGACAGTTTGACCGTTGGATTCATTTTCTCTGCTTTCTGGTGCACAACATGGAGTTCCTAAGTCGTACTGAAAGAAATGGTCAAAACGAAGTTTAATCTTTGCCAATTCAAAACAAAAATATAATAGAGATAGAACAGCAACGAGTGAAAACTGGCTTAACACCACAATGGCACGCATGCTTATACAGTGTGCTTTAGTAGGAAGTTTAGGAAATCATCTGCCTCCGTTTTCGGAAAGACATGCCCCTGTGTGACGGTGGAAATGGATGATGTGTATAACCACATACACGACAACGGAGCAAAATCTACATAGTTGTGACGTTTTTGCCTTAACAAAGAGAAGAAGCAAGTACATATAACTCCAAGGAATGCATTTAAAAAAAAGAATTGTTAGTGATTCCGCAAGACAATATAGACAAACAAATTACAAGACAAAACACGACGTGTTTCGACCCCATAGGTCTTCCTCAGATAAAACAAACAACATTCAGGACAATGAAAACGGAGAACGAGCAATCACGCGTTTTCTCATATTCGGTTGAAGACGGGTGTTGAATGAAAACGAAGCCCTTGGGAAGAAGACACTGGGATTTTAAATGACAATGACAATAATAATAACAATAGCAATAGTAATAAACGTAATATTCTCATCCCTAGCTGATGCATTTGTACCATAGTGTTCAAGTACTTCGGCTGTTCGTATGATCCCTGGGGTCTTTTAGCCAGGGTACGACAACAACAACAACAACAACATAGTAATGATAGTGATATTGATAATGATGATCAGTCATTACAAACTCCAGAATAAATCAGACAAATTTTGAAAGCATCAGTCCCTATAAGCAACACAATGAAATTGGTTACAGTTTTACTTAAATAGGACTTAATCCACCCATCAAATTAGACCATAATTAAAACGACACCTTACTTCAACCACCAGAATAACTTAGGCTACACTAAAAGAAAAGACCAACTCTGACAACCGCCAGAATGAATTAGGTCAGACTGTAAAAGGTCAGTCCCTCTGATAACAGAGTGATTCATTTCCTTGGTTTCCTTAACATGTTGTCCATGCCTTAAAAGTGAGTGAACCATCACACTTCCAAGCAGTACTGGCTTCTTTCTACTTCTTCTTGTTCTTTTTTTAATGATCAAATAATCAGAATTGTTGTTAGTTTTACCAACCTCAAGGTTCAAGTAAATCCTTGGACGGTCAGTCCTGTAACCGGATGAACGTCTGTATTATCTGCACACCAGATAAAGTCACCAGAGAGAAGGGGGAAAATCACGTCTATTATCTGCACACCTGATAAAATAACCAGAGAGAAGAGGGTGAAAATCACGTCTATTATCTGCACACCAGATAAAATCACCAGAGAGAAGAGGGGGAAATCACGTCTATTTTGCTTTAGCAGATTGGGTTTTCTTTTAAGGTGTAGCGCTAAGCTTGACATTTTTCGTTTCGCTAGACGTCTGTCAAACTAAGCAGTACACAGAACACTGGAGCCAAGTTGTTATCAAATTAAACATTATATGTGTCTATCTATCTATCTATCTATATATAATTACATATATACATACATACATACATACATACATACATACATACACATATATACAGTCGAGTACGCTTAAGTCGACGCTCCAGGGGAAACAGATTTTGTGTCGAGTTATGCGTACTTCGACGTATCCGTTTGTCACGGATATCTCGAATTTACTGTAGTTTTAGAGAAGACACGTCGACTTACATGTAACTACTATACGTGTATTATACAGTATAGTACGGGCACTGTGTGTGTGTGTGTGTGTGTGTGTGTGTGTGTGTGTGTGTGTGTGTGTGTGTGTGTGTGTGTGTTTTAGCTAGACGTGCCTTGTATAGCTTTCATATGTGGAAGGGGGGGGGGGGGCAGAAGGGGAAGTGAGTGTTGGTGTGTGTATGAGAGAGAGAGAGAGAGAGAGGAGAGAGAGGAGAGAGAGAGAGAGAGAGAGAGAGAGAGAGAGAGCTCTGTGAATGTGTGTGTGTGTGTGGGGGGGGGGTGCTCTCTCTCTCTCTCTCTCTCTCTCTCTCTCTCTCTCTCTCTCTCTCTCTCTCTCTCTCTCTCTCTCTCTCTCAACTCAAAAACGTATTCAACACCTTTTTCAGACATTCGATTTTGGGGGGATTTATTTTCCATTTAATCATTTCAACCGATTAAAACAAAACAAAGCAAACAAAAAAACAACAACAACAAAACTATGAACAACACCAGCAACAACACACATCATAATCACTTTGTGGGGAAAAAGTACAACATTTGAACATAGAAACTTTTAAAGAAGACGAAACCGAATCCTTGCTCCTTGTAATGTTGAAGTGTTGAGAATCTAAAGCCAATGTAAATCTATGTAAGCTCATTAAAATGACAGTAAAAACAAGCAAGCATATTTAAAAAAAAAAATAAAAAAGAGAAAATAAAGATTAAAATTAACCTTCTTTTCCGGCAAACACAACACTTAAGCCTACAAGCAATAATTGAGATTAGGAATAGAGTTTGTTTAGAACTTACCGCCAATGACATTGACAAACAAAGCACATGACAAGACACGATGCATTTCAACCACTTGGGTCTTCTTCAGGCGAAAAAATAAATCACATTTAACATGTGGGACAGTACGAACAAAGAACGAAAAAAGAAGAAAGAAAAATGACTTATCCGTTTTCTTCCATGTGGTCGGTGGGCGGAAATGACATGGGGCCAGGGGGATTATGGGAGAGGAAACGGAGGGGGGGGGGGGGGGTTGCGTCGGGGGAGGTGTGTGTGTGTGATATGATAGGGTTGTGTGTCTAGTTTATTGGGATGGTGTGGTATCTTTGTGATGGTAGTGGTAGTGGTGGATTGATAGTAATGGTAAGGGGAAAGAAGGGGGGGGGGGGAGAGAAACTGAGGGGGAGGAAAAAAAAAAAAAAAAAAAAAAAACGGAATTTAAGGGGAAGGATAAAACAAAATTAAGATTAAATAGATGGAGGGTTGCTGTAACTACTGTATGAAGTGAGTGAGGGGGATGTGGTGGTGGTGTATGTATGTGTGTGTGTGTATGTGTGTGTGTTGGTAGGGGATATTGCCAACTGATGTGGAAGTGGTGGGTATGTGTGTTTGGTTATTGTTGGATGTTGATGCCTTGGGGGTGTAGTGTGCCCAGTTTGGCAATGAGATGGGATTCTTGAGTTGTGCGTTCAAAGCTGTCACTCTGTGACTGCCAGAGTGCCATGACTTTGACATGGTCGATGTTGTGTTGGGTGTGGTTGAAGTGTAGGGCGACGGGTTTGGGTCGGTGGTGGCGGATATCAGCCAGGTGTTCAGAGATGCGTGTTTCAAGTGTGCGTGACAGCCAGGTGTTCAGAGATGCGTGTTTCAAGTGTGCGTGACGCACACTTGAAACACGCATCTCTGAACACCTGGCTGATATCCGCCACCACCGACCCAAACCCGTCGCCCTACACTTCAACCACACCCAACACAACATCGACCATGTCAAAGTCATGGCACTCTGGCAGTCACAGAGTGACAGCTTTGAACGCACAACTCAAGAATCCCATCTCATTGCCAAACTGGGCACACTACACCCCAAGGCATCAACATCCAACAATAACCAAACACACATACCCACCACTTCCACATCAGTTGGCAATATCCCCTACCAACACACACACATACACACACACATACATACACCACCACCACATCCCCCTCACTCACTTCATACAGTAGTTACAGCAACCCTCCATCTATTTAATCTTAATTTTGTTTTATCCTTCCCTTAAATTCCGTTTTTTTTTGTTTTTTTTTTTGTTTTTTTCCTCCCCCTCAGTTTCTCTCCCCCCCCCCCCCCCCCCCCCCCCCCTTCTTTCCCCTTACCATTACTATCAATCCACCACTACCACTACCATCACAAAGATACCACACCATCCCAATAAACTAGACACACAACCCTATCATATCAACACACACACACCTCCCCCACGCCCCCCCCCCCCCCCCCCTCCGTTTCCTCTCCCATAATCCCCCTGGCCCCATGTCATTTCCGCCCACCGACCACATGGAAGAAAACGGATAAGTCATTTTTCTTTCTTCTTTTTTCGTTCTTTGTTCGTACTGTCCCACATGTTAAATGTGATTTATTTTTTCGCCTGAAGAAGACCCAAGTGGTTGAAATGCATCGTGTCTTGTCATGTGCTTTGTTTGTCAATGTCATTGGCGGTAAGTTCTAAACAAACTCTATTCCTAATTTTGCTTCGTTCGCCGCCACCAGTCACTCCATTTTGAAATAATTGAGATATTCTATAAAGAAGAAAAACTGCAACAGGCCGTTACAGCCGTTGGTAACGGCTGTAACGGGGTAAACTAAAACATCGGGCATCTTCCGTGACCCATAATGAACATACCTGCTAATTTTCACCAAGATCGGCCGAGTACTTTCTGAGATATTCCATGGAGAAAAAAACCGTTACAGGCCGTTACAGCCGTTAGTAACGTTGAATGTAACATATAAGAACACTGATCAACTGAAACAGATGTAAAAGCCACACAAATTCCTGCAACAGTAGACTTCAGTGGTCAATTCAAAGCACCCAAAGCACTCTTTCAAAGTGCTTACAGAGATTTCTGATGTAGATTTTTTCTTCGCTGAAGTTGATCAGAGGCCCGGGAAATAGCGGCTTGTAAGACAGCCACATCCTGCTTGTTGGGGAGACAGCTGTGTAAACCACAACTGTTGTTTGCATCATGGTGGCAGCTGCCAAAATCTCCACGTCTGAGCCCATGACCTTAGCTCCAGTGTGTTCTCATTGAGATATTCTTCAAGATTTTGTCCAAGTATCTGGAGAATGGCTCATGATGTACGCACAAAAAAAAATCTACGATTTGTGCTCGAATTTCTTTGTGGAAGTTTTGTGTCCCACACACTCCTAAACTCAAGGCACGATAAGACAGTTGCCATCCCCAACTATATTGCCGACATCTTTGGGGGCTGTCAGGACTGCCTGCGTTTCTGTTCTGGCAACATGCGGGGCCAGGGGAGACCAAGCCGTGCACATTGTCGCGCACGCCAGCATGCATTTGTTGGAACGAATGCTTGCTCAGGTCCCATTTGATAGTTTGTGACCAAGACTCTCTCGTCCCCTGTTTCCTCACGTTTTCTCCTACCCCTTTTTCTGTCGCCCCCCTCTATGTCTCTTTCTCTTCTCTTTCCACAGTCTCCTTCATTCTTTCTTTATTCTCCTCTGTGTCTCTTTCTCTTCTCTCTCCACAGTCTCCTTCACTCTCCTCTCTCTCGCTCTCTCTCTCTCTCTCTCTTCTCTCTCTCTCTGTGTCACTCTCCTCTGTGTCTGTTCTCTCCTTTCTCTCCACAATCTCTGTCACTCTCCTCTGTGTCTGTTTCTCCTCTCTTTGTAAGTCTCCTTCACTCTCCTCTGTGTCTGTTTCTCCTCTCTTTTTAAGTCTCCTTCACTCTCCTCTGTGTCTGTTTCTCATCTCTTAGTACAGTCTCCTTCACTCCCTCTGTGTCTGTTCCTCCTCTCTTCCCACAGTCTCCTTCACTCTCCTCTGTGTCTGTTTCTCTCTCTCTCTCCACAGTCCCTTTCGCTCTCTGTATCACTTCCTCTAGCTCTTTCTCCTCTCTGTCCACACTCGCCTTCGCTTTCTCTGTTACCATCGTTCCTCTCTCTGTCACTGTCTTCTTTCTCCCAGTCTTTGTCATTTTCCACGCATGTACTGTCTCTGTTGTCTTTCTGCCTTGTTTCAGTTTTTCATTCTTACTCCTCTCATTCTCACACCCATTTTCTCTCACTTCCAGCTGGCATTTTCTCGCTTTCACTCTCACGCCTTCCTCTCTCTTTGTACCTTTACTTAAAAAACCCTGATAGATTGTAGTTTGACTCATAATATTGGCCACATGTCTGTTGAGACTTTCTGTAAACTCGTGGAACTGGTCCAGGAGACTTTGGGACCCACAAGTTTGCATACAGTAGATGTTGATTTTGTGCACTCTCTGTAGGTGACACGCTCTGGCTCCCCACAGTCTCGAGTCAGAATTGTCACTGACTGCTGCTGTTGATGGAGTTGATGATGGCTGTGGCAGTGTGATGTGTTCTTTGGTGTCGCCTCGCAGCTTGATATCTGAAGATCTGCATCAATGTCAAAATAATCCTCTGCTTTAATGTCCCATCACTGCACAGTCTGGACAGAAGTGGTGCCGGCTCTGCATCTTCATCGCTGGAACATGCACTTGGAACACTGCTGGAAGAGGTGGTCACAAACCCTGCCTTTCTAAAACAGTTTCTGATGGTGGTGGGCGTAACACGATCCCACGCCTGTTCAGTGTTGCCATGGCCTCGAGAAACTGATGTGAAAGGTTTCTTTTGGCATTCCAGCATCCAGATTGTGACCAGTTTCGATAGGTTGGCTGTCCTGTAGTGCACCTTCACATTCTATATGATCCCTTGATCAAGGGCTGGAGCTTTGTTGTGGCGTTGGGAGGTAGGAACAACAGCTCCGTGGCCTTCAGATGATGATGAAACTTTCCATGTGCAGAGCAATTGTCCACATCAGCAACACTTTCCACTTGTCTTGTTAGATCACATTTTGTCAACCAGTTCTCAAATAGCTCTGCATACATCCACGCCTTGACGTTAGCATCGTATCAACTGGCAGCGTTTTGACACCCGAGAAACACCGTGGCCTCTTAAACCTCCTATGGTGAAGAGTGGCACTTTCCAAGAGCCATCCATGTTCGTGCAGGCAAGGATGTAATTATTTCCTTTGATTTCTTGCCACCAAAGTATTTCTCAGATTTGAACGTCAGTGTCTTATCGGGCAAAAGACGCCAAAAGATGCCACTTTCATCAGCGTGAAGATGTCTTTTGCTTAGTATCGGCGTAGGGTAGGACAAAGTATTAGCACGCTCTCAGTCCATGCGTTTGTAGCTTGCTCGTCTTCAGAGTGCCGTTCACCGCTCATTGTCTTGAAAACAATAGCATGTCTCTTTTGAATCTGGATAGCCAGGCATTGTTGCAGTGCCAGTCTTGTGTGCTCAAATTGCGAGAGATCTCCTCTGCTTTCTGCTTGAGAATTGGACCACTAACAGGAACATTAGCTGACCTTGCATTGGCAAAGCGGTCAAAAAGAAGGGCGGTCTTCTTATATTTCTCGCAGTCCCTCATGATAGTTGACAATGTGTGGGCGGAATGTTAAACTCTTCTGTTATGTTTTTTTTTTCCATTTTCTCAAAGGATCCCTCTCAACTTCACGAATTAGATCCAGTTTGCGCTTCGGGGAGAGCGGTTTTAATTGACGTTCAGCCTTGGCGAACTATGATCGCAGAATGAGCCGTATGGCTTCACAATTTGTCCTCTTAACAAAGTCAACAGTATCGGAGCACGGTTTTTTTTTAATTGAATGAAAAGTGACTTGGATAGATCCAGACTTTGGCCTACATTCTCGCAAAAAGACATGACGTGTGCTGTGGGGGAAGGGAGGGAGAGAGAGGAGAGAGAGAGAGAGAGAGGAGACTCGCACACACAGGCACACACACTGTCACACAAACTCATGGTTACATTGTAATCATACAAACAGCAACAACAGATAGTAATTTTCTCTCTCTCTCTCTCTCTCTCTCTCTTCTCTCTCTTACTTCGACTTATCAGTGAATACAGGTGGGAAAAACACTTCGAGTTACAGAAACCGGAATGCATGACTTCGACATTCCGTTTGAAAATTAGTCTTTCAAAGAGCACGAACGGCCGGGAAATGAAAAAGACGTCGAGTTAAGCTATGCGAACTTCGACTTATCCCTTACTCGAGTTAAGCGTACTGGGGTGTATATGACTGCTTCATATTGTTTGCCATTATAATTAAAGTTGTAATACCTTCAATCATCCGCAAGGATGAAACAAGTTTTAAGGCAAACCGTTATACTGGAGAAAATGTAAGGACTGTTTGCAACTGGATACAGTAATTGAATGCTCAAATCACCTCCGGTTTGATTTGCTTTTTAAATTGAAACAGCGCTTTCTGGGTTCTGTGAAAACACAGTAAGTTATACTAAAACATTTCAAACACACACACACACACACACACACACACACACACACACACACACACAATGAAGTTGACGGTTATGCTTAATGGACATAGAATGGTTGACTCAAGATCGGTGGGGAGGGGGTTAGAGAGGGGAACTAAATCTCCCCTTACTTATTCATTATGGTGCTAAGATAATGTCAACAACGATTCGTAAGAACAAAGATATACAACGAATCATTATCAGTGAAGCAGAACATGAAAATTCTTATTGACGTTTGGTTGATGAAGACTGGAGAGAAAAGAAATGCCTTTCAAACACAGGAATGCTTGGGCCGTTTTCTGGTTTACCTCATTAATGTAGATAAATCCCGAGCAAGTTGGCTGGACTCCATAAAAACAAACAATCTACCAAAAGGTACTCACCATGCTTGAGAACAAAGTGGGACCCTGAAAGATTGAAGATACCCAGCACTTGGCCAACATGTGGGGGTAAAGCATTGCCAGACAGTAAATTGAACGACATAAAGAAGACTTGATAGCATTGTTTAAGTTCATTGCCAGACACTGAATTGAACGACATAAAGAAGACTTGAGAGCATTGTTTAAGTTCGGTCGAACAGAAATATTACCTTGCTGGTGGAGAATCGTTGTTCGGAATTCGTGGATTCTTTCAAAGCCGATGCACCAATTGATTCAATTGCGTGATTCTTCTGACGATTCCACGGCAGATCTCCAGAAAGCAAGCGCGTTTGGATTTGTGCAGAACAAAAAACATGACAGATGTTGTAGAAAGACGATGGTTAAATGTGCCAAAGATATTGCTTTAAATGTTCCCAAAATTGAAACATGTTTGATCATACGATAATTAGCTATAACTACATGGGGGGGAAAAAAAATGTATTAGTCTGAACATAAAGGGGAAAAGTTTCTTCACATTAATCGGAAATGAAATGAGGTAGGGAACAGTAAACGATAAGCAGTAAACAAGTGGGGTATGTTTTGCTCCCATAAGGAAACCTAACACAGAGTAACTTTTATTCAAGACTGGCACAGCCTTTTAAACGTGAATAAAGTCAGACAAATACATAGACGAACAATCTAATAGTGGGGGAAAAAAAAACAAGCGCAGGCCAACAACTGAACTGTCTTCATAGTAATGACTTGGCAAAAATTTGGACTTAGTGGGGGGGGGGGGGGGGGGGGGGGGGAGTTTGAAGATGGAGAAACTGGGAACATGAAATTAAAAAAAAAAAAGTTACAGATATGAAAACTCCTCACTAGCTGCATCAGGGAACCATCGCAATCCCTTTTGAAGGCAGATATATTTGTATTGCCTGCTCCGAGGCCATTTCGTCCGCTGGGTCGGACTCATCAGGGAGACACGGCTGTTGGTTGTGTCTGCGCTCCCGGCGTCAAATAGAGACACACCACAGTCCATAATACTGTGGTGTTCTCACCACCAAGGGTGCAAAAAAGAATCCTCCCATAGTTTTACCTTTTTGTGTTTAATAACTGGATATGTTTGGACTATCCTATGCAATGCAAACAAGAATGAATAACCCATCTTGGACACACGTTTTCAATGCACATCACCTTTGTTGGGACAAAGTGCCATCAAAAAACAAGCAAAGATCTACTGACAAACGTTTCTGTACAATGAACGCATATGAATCATAAATAACGAAAGAGAAAATAATGCAGCATGACGTAGTGGGAAAGTTTCTGAAAGCTGATGTGTTCAGGCGAATTTTGTGTGGTACACAAAAGTAGGAGGTTAGTTCCGATGTGCGCCTTCGCTTCGACACCAAGGTCTTAAAAGAAAATGCATTTTCTATTCTGCACTTGCCAACGTCCACAAGACATTATTTCGATATCAGTGTGCAATATTTTATCGTTCCTGTTCAGAAATGACCACCTAGGTCCAACACATTTATACAACATTTTAAATTCTCGATTTCTTCATTACACTCAGGATTTCTGGAATAATCTTTAATCAGGGAAAATCAAGAAACATTCATGGGGTTGGCAGCTATGTAACATTTTTAGGGAACTGTTGGTCTGAAGAAAATGATATTGCATGTCTGTGAAATATATTGGTGTGACGTGACTCTCTCATCACGTCAACTGATTACATCTTGATTCTGGAACTCAGAGTGGCATTGTCACCTCAACAAATCAATTTCTGCACTGAGCTATGATCATAAACTGTGACCATACAATATGGACTTCGAGCAGTGATTAAAATATATGAAAAGTAAAAGAAACCTACCAGTTGTTGTCTTTAAAGAAAACAAACCTAACGCTGTGTAGATCTGTGGAGGTCACAGAACAGGCGATGGCTGCACGTCTGCTACCAATGCCGGGCCCCAGGTCTGTCTGCTGGCTGGTTGAAGAGGTTGTCCGATGTGACGATGGCTGCACGTTACACGTGGTGACAGTCACCCAATGCAGGGCCCAGGTCTGTCTGCTGGCTGGTTGAAGAGGTTGTCCGATGTGACGATGGCTGCACGTTACACGTGGTGACAGTCACCCAATGCAGGGCCCCAGGCCTTCCGCTGGTAAAAAAGCAAGTTGCAAGGTGTGACGTCAACGTGCCTAGCTACGACCCTGTTCTGTTGTCATCGTGACTTCACCTTATCTCCTGCCGTGCAGGCCTACACAACCAGTCATCACACACATGTCCTGCACGCTTACATCGCAACTCCTCCCATCACATGCATATGTACACACACACACACACACACACGCACGCACGCACGCACGCGCACACACTTACCTGCCCCGCGACACCCTCCCTCAACAACCTCAACCAACCCAACCTCCCCCCCTCCCCCCCCCCCCCCCCCCCCCCCTCCTTTTCCCAATTCTCCACGTGTTCTTGTCCATCTCTCCCCATGTCATCAACGCTCATATCCTGTGAAGAGACATTTACCCTTTTTTCTCCACTCCGTGATTAAAGTTCCTGGTGCACGAGCTTCCGCAGCAGATGAAAATAAAACTGAAACATTTTACCAGCCGCCTTGGCGAAGTCGTTAGCGTCGCGGACTCCCGGCTGGGGGGTTGTGG
>JAFLJL010017840.1:231345-236345 GCA_018398815.1 Conus ventricosus | reverse complement strand
ACCTACATCCTTCTGCAGCTACAGCCTTCTGCAGCTACAGCCTTCTGCACCTACGGCCTTCTGCACCTACAGCCTTCTGCACCTTCTGCACCTACATCCTTCTGCACCTACAGCTTCTGCACCTTCTGCACCTACAGCCTTCTGCACCTACAGCCTTCTGCACCTTCTGCACCTACGGCCTTCTGCACCTACGGCCTTCTGCACCTACAGCCTTCTGCAACCTACGGCCTTCTGCACCTTCTGACCTACGGCCTTCTGCACTACAGCCTTCTGCACCTACGGCCTTCTGCACCTTCTGCACATACAGCCTTCTGCACCTACAGCCTTCTGCACCTTCTGCACCTACAGCCTTCTGCACCTACATCCTTCTGCACCTTCTTCACCTACAGCCTTCTGCACCTACAGCCTTCTGCACCTACGGCCTTCTGCACCTACAGCCTTCTGCACCTACAGCCTTCTGCACCTTCTGCACCTACAGCCTTCTGCACCTACAGCCTTCTGCACCTACGGCCTTCTGCACCTACATCCTTCTGCACCTACAGCCTTCTGCACCTACATCCTTCTGCACCTTCTTCACCTACAGCCTTCTGCACCTACAGCCTTCCGCACCTACAGCCTTCTGCACCTTCTGCACCTACAGCCTTCTGCACCTACGGCCTTCTGCACCTACATCCTTCTGCACATACAGCCTTCTGCACCTACGGCCTTCAGCACCTACGGCCTTCTGCACCTGCTGCACCTACAGCCTTCTGCACCTACGGCCTTCTGCACCTTCTGCACATACGGCCTTCTGCACCTTCTGCACCTACATCCTTCTGCACCTACAGCCTTCTGCACCTACAGCCTTCTGCACCTTCTGCACCTACAGCCTTCTGCACCTACAGCCTTCTGCACCTACAGCCTTCTGCACCTACAGCCTTCTGCAGCCTTCTGCACCTACAGCCTTCTGCACCTACAGCCTTCTGCACCTACAGCCTTCTTGTTTGGTGTTCTACACAGTACACCATGTTTTGGTGGTGGTGGTGGTGGTGGCGTTTTTTGCATGGGACACGATAACACGTGATCGGATTTATTCAAACACAAGATCCCAGACAGTAAAGCACCATAAACTGTAACATGGCATTAACAATTTAAAGAATTTGATTGTAGTCATTTCTTTGTGTTTTTGAAAAACAAAATATTTGGATACTAGCTCTCCTTCTCCCGTCCATGACAAGACACTGTTCTTCTTTTCCTGTGTGTGTGTGTGTGTGTGTGTGTGTCTGTGTGTGTGTGTGTGTGTGTGTGTGTGTGTGTGTGTGTGTGTGTGTGTGTGTGTGTGTGTGTGTGTGTGTGTGTGTGTGTTTGTGTGTGTGTGAGGGGGAGAGAGAGAGAGAGAGAGAGAGAGAGAGAGAGAGAGAGGAGAGAGAGAGAGAGAGAGAGAGAGAGGAGAGGAGAGAGAGAAGATTCGGATTCGGATTCGGATTCGGATTCGGAATTCAGAATCCCGTTTAATTTCATTTAGGCCAAGGCCCCTTATGAGGGGAATGTAAACAACAAAAGAGCATTGAAGCAGCGCCAGTCATGACTTAACAAAGACATAGCAATGGCGATACGAACAACATTCTTGAGATGTGGCAGTTTCTCTGAACTTGTATGCTTTTGAAAGAAACATTGAAAGACCTCTAATAACTTCAACTGATTGAGAAGACATTAATAAACACAATTTAAATAAACTCGGTTGACTATAATACTTAGGTTTGATGAACTTTTCACGAATACCATTAAGAACTGGACAGCAAAGAACAAAATGTATTTCATCTTCTTGTGCTACTTTACATAATGGACAAATGAGATCCTCGTTGTTAGCCATTCTGTATCTGTAAAGGTGCACTTTTAATTCTGATATTCCTAATCGAAACCGTGTTGTAACATACTGTAAATGTCTATCAATATCAGCGGTCAAATATGGTTTCAAATCATGCACACTGCAAACATTGGTATAGAAACTAAATCTATCACTATTGTGAATATGGTCAGACCATTTTTGCCATGTACAATCTATTAATCGTTGTCTGAAGTGGTGGTGGTGGTGGTGGTGGTGGCGTTTTTTGCATGGGACACGATAACACGTGATCGGATTTATTCAAACACAAGATCTCAGACAGTAAAGCACCATAAACTGTAACATGGCATTAACAATTTAAAGAATTTGATTGTAGTCATTTCTTTGTGTTTTTGAAAAACAAAATATTTGGATACTAGCTCTCCTTCTCCCGTCCATGACAAGACACTGTGTTCTTCTTTTCCTGTGTGTGTGTGTGTGTGTGTGTGTGTGTGTGTGTGTGTGTGTGTGTGTGTGTGTGTGTGTGTGTGTGTGTGTGAGGGAGGAGAGAGAGAGAGAGAGAGAGAGAGAGAGAGAGAGAGAGAGAGAGAGAGAAAGAGAGAGAGAGAGACAGACAGACAGACAGACAGACAGACAGACAGACAGACAGAGGCAGAGACAGAGAGAATTTCATCATTCAGGGAGAGTGTACAATCACTCTGAAGTGGGTGTACAGCATCACTGACTGATATGGTTGTTCTTGAAGAGTTACAATAATTTTGAAGTCTCTACACTAGATTAATGACTGACGTCATTTTCCGTGTTCAATGCACAGTTATTTTATCATGTAGACATTGCATCAGTGACTGACATCATTGTTCATGAAGAGAGCACAATGATTTTGAGGTGTGTCCGCTGTATCAATAACTAACGTCATTGTTCATGGAGAGAGCACAATCATTTTGAAGCTTTTACCTTGCATCAATAATTGACGTCGCTGTTCATGTGTACAATTAGATGCAAACGTTGCAGCCTTGTGAATACACATCAGAAAACGCGAAGCAATATAACAGAACATTGCAATTGGTGGTCTTTCATGTCATTTCTATTGGACTGCATGATCATTGTTGTCATCAGTAGAAGTCATCATCATCATCAGCAGCAGCAGCAGCAGCAGCAGCAGCAGCAAAAGCAGCAGCAGTAGTAGTAGTTCGTGCGTACGTGCGTGCGTGCGTGCGTGCGCGCGCGTGTGTGTGTGTGTGTGTGTGTGTGTGTGTGTGTGTGTGTGTGTGTGTGTGTGTGTGTGTGTGTGTGTGTGTGTGTGTGTGTGTGTGTGAGAGAGAGAGAGAGAGAGAGAGAGAGAGAGAGTCACAGAGAGAGAGAGAGAGAGAGTGTGTGTGTGTGTGTGTGTGTGTGTGTGTGTGTGTGTGTGTGTGTGTGTGTGTGTGTGTGTGTGTGTGTGTGTGTGTGTGTGTGTGTGTGTGTGTGTGTGTGTGTGTCCAAATTATTCACCTTACTAAATAAACAACATGCAAAGCGCAGTGTGCGAAGAAATGGTGAACAGGAGATGGGTTGAATACTCCCCCCTCCCCCCCCCCCCCCCCCCCCCCCCATCTTATTCCTCCACCGTTTGTGGACCCCAGTATAGTGCACATCTCTGTGGACCCCAGTGTAGTGCCCATCTCTGTGGACCTCAGTATAGTGCCCATCTCTGTGGACCCCAGTATAGTGCCCATCTCTGTGGACCTCAGTATAGTGCCCATCTCTGTGGACCCCAGTATAGTGCACATCTCTGTGGACCCCAGTATAGTGCCCATCTCTGTGGACCCCAGTATAGTGCACATCTCTGTTTTTCTGACTGGTGGAAAAGCTTGACCTTCTAAAGACTGTTTTTCCTTCATGTTTTTCTTCTTCTTTTTTTTTCTTTTTTACTCCTGCTTCTACGCTATTAGCTTCATCCCCATCATTCAATGTCCCCATATATGTTTTATACACACTGTACTGATAAGTCTGCTGTTCATCCCCATCATTCAATATCCCCATATATGTTTTATACACACTGTACTGATAAGTCTGCTGTTCATCTCCATCATTCAATGCCCCCATATATATTTTATACAGTGTTCGGTCTGGGGAAAAATGGCAGGTAAAAAGAGGGGGGGGGGGGTGAAGAGAGAGAGAGACAGAGAGAGAGAGAGAGAGAGAGAGAGAGAGGAGAGGAGAGAGAGAGAGAGAGAGAGGAGAGAGAGAGAGAGGGAGACAGACAGACAGACAGACAGACAGACAGAGAGGTGCGTAGAAAGGAAGAGGGTGGAAAGGAATATTTTGGCACAATTTCAAACTATGTTTATGACGACAAGGGTTGTACGAGAAAGGACTACTGGGTTGGGGGAATGGAGGAGGGGGAGGGGATGCTGGGGATGGTGGGGGTGATGGCGGTAGGACTGAACATGGTGTGTACTGAGATGGAGGACATTGAGATATCCATTGCACGTGGTCTACGTGCAGAGGGCGGCATTCTGTGTTTTTTTAAGCATTGAAGAGGTCAGATAACAATAGGCTGACACTCGTGATGGCGCCATGATGTCTGTCTGAATACGATAACAGTTGAACCACTGAGATCTGGGTCAGTGGCTGGGGGCAGTAGAGAGAGGAGGTGGAGGGAGAGGTGGAGATGGGTCAGTGGGTGGGGGCAGTAGAGAGAGGAGGTGGAGGGAGAGGTGGAGACACACAAAGTGAAGAGAGGAAAGCGGTAAGGACGTTATCCTATCTTTGTTATGTGTGTGTGTGTGTGTGTGTGTGTGTGTGTGTGTGTGTGTGTGTGTGTGTGTGTGTGTGTGTGTGTGTGTGTGTGTGTGTGTGTGTGTGTGTGTGTGTGTGTGTGCGTGCGCGCGTGTGTGTGTGCGTGCGTGCGCGTGCGTGATGTGTGTGTGTGTGTGTGTGTGTGTGTGTGTGTGTGTGTGTGTGAGTGTGTGTGTGTGTGTGTGTGTGTGTGTGTGTGTGTGTGTGTGTGTGTGTGTGTTTTAAGCTGAACGTCTACCCACTCTAGGTGATATTAGGCGAAAATTAAGACAACATCCCATCAACCCAAAAACAAACGAAGAAACCAAACCCTAATGATGAAACTAGACTTTGAATCAACACTAAAAAGTACTTTAAATATAGATCGTGGGAAACTTATAGGAGAAATTAACGC
>JAFLJL010017840.1:201345-221345 GCA_018398815.1 Conus ventricosus | reverse complement strand
ATTTCTGTCATTTTTTGTTGGATCCCCTCTCATTGTGGTATAGTACCCAACGAGCGCGTAGATCAACTTGCAAGAAAAGCAGCACAAAAAATGTCAATTACGCAATACCACTTAACATTCCTTTAGATTTGAAAGAGTGTTTTTCAGTTATGAATTCAACGTCAAGAGAAAAAGTTAAAACATTACTGATGAACTCAGACATCCAATATTATCACAACTGTGTAAAGTTTAGTGATGGGTACAGAGGAAAACGTACAAACAAGTCTCTTTCTCGTCTAGGGAGATTGAAAGCTTAATCCATAGATTTCGTTTGAACGTATTGAAAACAAAATAATGTCATAACGTTAAATGTGTGTGTGGGGAAACCTTAAGTGTCAGTCATTTACTAATTCAATGCCCAAGAGCAAGAGAACTCTTTACAAATTCGGGTATTGATGGTTACACTGATGGATCGACTTCCTTACCTTTACCATGTATTTTAAACAGTTCTTGCGTTCTTGAAACAGTTTGCGAATCTTTGTAAAGTAGTTCAATTGGCCTTTATCTTTAGATCTTATCTCTTCTCAATTACACTTGTTTTGATTAAATGGAAGAGGAGTAAAGAGGAGGGGGGTGGGGGTGGGGGGGAGGATGTCACATTTTATCATTAACGTATTAATACACTCAATCACTTACATACTTCATTCACCCACACATAAAACTGTCTGAATCACTGTAGCAGAAGGACATTAAACCGACGACAACACACACACGTGCGAGCACATGCTCTCTATCACACACATACAAATACACACTCATGCACACATGCTCGCTCACACACACACACACACACACACACACACACACACACACACACACACACACACACACACACACACACACACACACACACACACACACACACACACACACACAAGCGCGCGCACACGCGCACGCACACACATACACGCACACATCGCCCCTCCTCTCTCTCTCTCTCTCTCTCTCTCTCTCTCTCTCTCTCTCTCTCTCTCTCTCTCTCTTCTCTCTCTCTCTCTCTCTCTCTCTCTCTTACACACACTTACAAACTCGCATCACACACACTTTCTGGACAAAATGGGTGTTAGACTAAATCATCTAGATCTTGTTACAACAATGATGGAAGAAGTTGATGATAATGATGATGATGATGATGATGATGATGATGATGATGATGATGATGATGATGATGATGGATATCCAATATCTGATTAAAGCACACGTCAAGGTAACGATCAGGATATGGACTATGTGTGTTGTAGGTGTACTGTGTCACACTCACTGGGCATTTATATGGACTGTGTGTGTTATTGGCGTACTGTGTCACACTCACTGGGCATTTATATGGACTGTGTGTGTTATTGGCGTACCGTGTCACACTCACTGGCATTTATATGGACTGTGTGTGTTATATGACATACCGTGTCACACTCACTGGCATTATATGGACTGTGTGTGTTGTAGGTGTACTGTGTCACACTCACTGGGCATTATATGGACTGTGTGTGTTATTGCGTACCGTGTCACACTCACTGGGCATATACATGGACTGTGTGTGTTATAGGCACACCGTCTCACGCTCACTGGGAATGTTCTCTGTGATTGACTTGTTCTGCTCCTGATCGGCTGAACTGCTTTTGGCGTGCCCACCAGCGCCATCTGTTCTGTGAAATCACGGATGACTCTCACTGACTAGAGCTGTAACACGGATTACCTCCCTTGCATATTTCCACGTGTCGTCTGTTGTATCAGTCATCACTATGTTGTTTACTGCCCTTTGATGCCTGCACTTTTCTTCCAGCTGACTCCAGCTTTGTTTGTTTAACACACATACTGAATAGTTACGTCGTTCTTTCCCCAATACGTCTTCAGTCAACGCATGGCCTCTAAACAATATGATGAAGTCATATACTTTCAGTCAACGCATGGCCTCTAAACAATATGCTGAAGTCATATACTTTCAGTCAACGCATGGCCTCTAAACAATATGATGAAGTCATATACTTTCAGTCAAACGCATGGCTCTAAACAATATGCTGAAGTCACATATTTTTCATCCAAACATGCCGCTAAACAATATGCTGAAGTCACATATTTTCATCCAAGCATGGCCTCTAAACAATATGCTGAAGTCACATATTTTCATCCAAAGCATGGCCGCAAAACAATATGCTGAAGTCATATATTTTCAGTCAACGCATGGCCTCTAACCAATATGATGAAGTCACATATTTTCATCCAAAGCATGGCATCTAAACAATATGCTGAAGGCACACCATAAAACTTCAGATGACTCAGTCCGTCATACGGGAAATGATTACTGAGGTGATCTATGGCTGGTGGTAGTAAGCTGCAGGTCAGTTAACTCTGAGGTTTGAAACAGAAAGCAGAAGGTATGTGCCCAGCCTGTCGCTGATTCTGAATAATCATGCAATGTCTCCCACACTGTAAGCCCACATCATGCAATGTCTCCCTCACTGTAAGCCCACATCATGCAATGTCCCCCACACTGTAAGCCCACATCATGCAATGTCTCCCTCACTGTAAGCCCACATCATGCAATGTCTCCCACACTGTAAGCCCACATCATGCAATGTCTCCCACTGTAAGCCACATCATGCAATGTCTCCCACACTGTAAGCCCACAATCATGCAATGTCTCCCTCACTGTAAGCCCACATCATGCAATATCTCCCACACTGTAAGCCCACATCATGCAATGTCTCCAACACTGTAAGCCCACATCATGCAATGTCTCCCACACTGTAAGCCCACATCATGCAATGTCTCCCACACTCATGTAATGTGTCCCACACTGTAAGCCCACATCATGCAATGTGTCCCACACTGCAAGCCCACATCATGCAGTGTATCCCACACTGTAAGCCCACATCATGCAATGTCTCCCTCACTGTAAACCCACATCATGCAATGTCCTCCCTCACTGCAAGCCCACATCATGCAATGTCCCCCACAACTGTAAGCCCACATCATGCAATGTCTCCAACAATGTAAGCCCACATCATGCAATGTCTCCCACACTGTAAGCCCACATCATGCAATGTCTCCCACACTCATGTAATGTGTCCCACACTGTAAGCCCACACCATGCAATGTGTCCCCACACTGTAAACCCACATCATTAATGTGTCCCACACTGTGAGCCCACATCATGCAGTGTATCCCACACTGTAAGCCCACATCATGCAATGTCTCCCTCACTGTAAGCCCACATCATGCAAGCCTCCCTCACTGTAAGCCCACATCATGCAATGTCTCCCACACTGTAAACCCACATCATGCAATATCTCTCACACTGTAAACCCACATCATGCAGTGTCTCCCACACTGTAAGCCCACATCATGCAATGTCTCCCTCACTGTAAGCCCACATCATGAAATGTCTCCCACACTGTAAGCCCACATCATGCAATTCTCCCACACTGTAAACCCACATCATGCAATGTCTCCACACTGTAAGCCCACATCATGCAATGTGTCCCACACTGTAAACCCACATCATGCAATGTCTCCCTCACTGTAAGCCCACATCATGCAATGTCTCCCACACTGTAAACCCACATCATGCAATGTTTCCCCCACTGTAAACCCTGTAGTCCACATGTGTGTAGAGGCCATGCATGTGAACTTCTCTTCGTCCTGACATGAAAAGTATGTACTCAGTCTGGCACCCACCCCTGGCCATCAAGTGACGTCTGCTTCCTATCAATAGCCTCAAATGGTGTAACTACACTGGACCTGGCCAGCAAGTGACTTCTGCTCCTTGTTAATTACTTTAAATGGTTTGTAACTGACTGGACCTTGCTATCAAAATCTTGCTTAATTCCTGAACAAGTTTTCGTTCTTTTCTTTCGTCAGCTCAGGTTTAAAACAAAATAAAAGGTGTTGTTGCAAAGCCACACCAAGCAACTCTTCAAGGGTGCTCGCTCCACAAACATTTATCACCGAGGACAAGTGTCAAACACTTTATCATCGAGGCAATTGTCACACACTTTATCACCGAGGACAAGTGATGTCAACACACGCATATTGTGTGTGGGGTGACATGGTTGACTCTGTGATAAGACAGATATGACGTGATCCCGGACTTCCAATTCATCCATTAAAAAAATATGGGCAAAACCTCAGCTTAATATTCTGAACTCTCTCTCTCTCTCTCTCTCTCTCTCTCCTCTCTCTCTCTCTCTCTCTCTCTCTCCTCTCTCCTTACTTCTCTCTCTCTCTCTCTCTCTTTGTTGATTTGTCTACCCATCTATACCTCTCTCTGTCTCTCTGACTGACTGTCTCTGTCTCTTCTCTGTCTCTGTCTGTCTGTCTGTCTTTCTCTCTCTCTCCTCTCTGACTGTCTATCTGTCCTGTCTGTCTCTCTCTCAGTCTGTCTCTGTCTCTGTCTTTCTCTCTCTGTCTGTCTGTCTGCGTCTTCACAAGCCAATATAGAGTTAACCAATTTCTGATTCTTTTACGAGAGAGAGAGAGAGAGAGAGAGAGAGAGGGGGGGGAGATAGGAAGGGAGAGAGAGAGAGCAGACCTTGGCCTGTCAGTAGACCCCCAGGGAGGATTTATAGTGTATTTTGTGAAACCTTATTCATTTTGAAATTCGATGGCGTATGTTACCCCAGTGTAACCAGGTCATCATTTCAGGTATACAAGCGTTACAATACATAATATCAATGTCATCTTGATGTATATCATTTACAAATATCATAATCGTCTAAAAACACGCCATGTGAAAAGACGTAAAACTAAGCACACACAACACACACACACACACACACACACACACACACACACCACACACACACACACACACACACACACACACACACACACACACACACACACACACCACACACACACACACACACACACACGCCTCTCTCTCTCTCTCTCTCTCTCTCTCTCTCTCTCCTCTCTCTCTCTCTCTCTCTCTTGTTTTCTTTGTGTTCCCATTCTTACTATCTTTCATCATGTTCTGTGTTGGCTGTTTTACTGCGGACAGATAACATACAGGAAGATGAGGAATGGTCGGTCTATTGTTTCAGAATCATTTTTCAGAAATACTTCTTTCACTGCAACGTAGCCGGTCAAGGACGAACTGCTTTCTTTCCCCAGCTGGGCAATTCTTTTTTTCTTCTTCTCAGAAATGCCCCTTTTCCCCGGCAACTAAATTAATCACGTAAAAACCTGCCCGCTCCCTCCCTAGCCCCAGCACACCTTCTCGCCCTCACCGCCGACAGGCCTGTGTGTGGGTCCATTGCTGTACTGTGGCAATGCTGTCTCCACTGACACCTCTGAAGCTGTAAGGTGTGGGAATGATGTGGCAATGCTGTCTCCACTGACACCTGTGAAGCTGTAAGGTGTGAGAATGGATGTGGCAATGCTGTCTCCCTCCACTGACACCTGTGAAGCTGTAAGGTGTGGGAATGGATGTGGCAATGCTGTCTCCCTCCACTGAAACCTCTGAAGCTGTGAGGTGTGGGAATAGATGTGGTAATGCTGTCTCCACTGACACCTCTGAAGCTGTGAGGTGTGGGAATGGATGTGGCAACGCTGTCTCCACTGACACCTGTGAAGCTGTAAGGTGTGGGAATGGATGTGGCAACGCTGTCTCCACTGACACCTGTGAAGCTGTAAGGTGTGGGAATGGATGTGGCAACGCTGTCTCCACTGACACCTGTGAAGCTGTAAGGTGTGGGAATGGATGTGGCAATGCAATCTCCACAGAAACCTGTGAAGCTGTAAGGTGTGGGAATGGATGTGGCAATGCTGTCTCCACTGACACCTGTGAAGCTGTAAGGTGTGGGAATGGATGTGGCAACGCTGTCTCCACTGACACCTCTGAAGCTGTACGGTGTGAGAATGGATGTGGCAATGCTGTCTCCACTGACACCTGTGAAGCTGTGAGGTGTGGGAATGGATGTGGCAATGCTGTCTCCCTCCACTGACACCTGTGAAGTTGTGAGGTGTGGGAATGGATGTGGCAATGCTGTCTCCCTCCACTGAAACCTCTGAAGCTGTGAGGTGTGGGAATAGATGTGGTAATGCTGTCTCCACTGACACCTCTGAAGCTGTGAGGTGTGGGAATGGATGTGGCAACGCTGTCTCCACTGACACCTGTGAAGCTGTAAGGTGTGGGAATGGATGTGGCAACGCTGTCTCCACTGACACCTGTGAAGCTGTAAGGTGTGGAATGGATGTGGCAACGCTGTCTCCACTGACACCTGTGAAGCTGTAAGGTGTGGGAATGGATGTGGCAAATGCAATCTCCACAGAAACCTGTGAAGCTGTAAGTGTTGGGAATGGATGTGGCAATGCTGTCTCCACTGACACCTGTGAAGCTGTAAGGTGTGGGAATGGATGTGGCAACGCTGTCTCCACTGACACCTGTGAAGCTGTACGGTGTGAGAATGGATGTGGCAATGCTGTCTCCACTGACACCTGTGAAGCTGTGAGGTGTGGGAATGGATGTGGCAATGCTGTCTCCCTCCACTGACACCTGTGAAGTTGTGAGGTGTGGGAATGGATGTGGCAATGCTGTCTCCCTCCACTGACACCTCTGAAGCTGTGAGTGTGGGAATGGATGTGGCAACGCTGTCTCCACTGACACCTGTGAAGCTGTAAGGTGTGGAATGGATGTGACAATGCTGTCTCCACTGACACCTCTGAAGCTGTAAGGTGTGGGAATGGATGTGGCAATGCTGTCTCCCTCCACTGACACCTGTGAAGCTGTGAGGTGTGGGAATGGATGTGGCAATGCTGTCTCCACTGACAGCTCTGAAGCTGTGAGTGTGGGAATGGATGTGGCAATGCTGTCTCCCTCCACTGACACCTGTGGAGCTGTAAGGTGTGGGAATGGATGTGGCAATGCTGTCTCCACTGACACCTGTGAAGCTGTGAGGTGTGGGAATGGATGTGGCAATGCTGTCTCCACTGACACCTCTGAAGCTGTGAGGTGTGGGAATGGATGTGGCAATGCAGTCTCCACTGACACCTGTGAAGCTGTAAGGTGTGGGAATGGATGTGGCAACGCTGTCTCCACTGACACCTGTGAAGCTGTAAGGTATGGGAATGGATGTGGCAAAGCTGTCTCCACTGACACTTGTAAAGCTGTAAGGTGTGGGAATGGATGTGGCAACGCTGTCTCCACTGACACCTGTGAAGCTGTAAGGTGTGGGAATGGATGTGGCAATGCTGTTTCCACTGACACCTGTGAAGCTGTGAGGTGTGGGAATGGATGTGGCAATGCTGTCTCCCTCCACTGACACCTGTGACGCTGTGAGGTGTGGGAATGGATGTGGCAATGCTGTCTCCCTCCACTGACACCTCTGAAGCTGTGAGGTGTGGGAATGGATGTGGCAACGCTGTCTCCACTGACACCTGTGAAGCTGTAAGGTGTGGGAATGGATGTGACAATGCTGTCTCCACTGACACCTATTAAGCTGTAAGGTGTGGGAATGGATGTGGCAATGCTGTCTCCCTCCACTGACACCTGTGAAGCTGTAAGGTGTGGGAATGGATGTGGCAATGCTGTCTCCACTGACAGCTCTGAAGCTGTGAGGTGTGGGAATGGATGTGGCAATGCTGTCTCCCTCCACTGACACCTGTGAAGCTGTAAGGTGTGGGAATGGATGTGGCAATGCTGTCTCCACTGACACCTGTGAAGCTGTGAGGTGTGGGAATGGATGTGGCAATGCTGTCTCCACTGACACCTCTGAAGCTGTGAGGTGTGGGAATGGATGTGGCAATGCTGTCTCCACTGACACCTCTGAAGCTGTGAGGTGTGGGAATGGATGTGGCAATGCTGTCTCCACTGACACCTCTGAAGCTGTGAGGTGTGGGAATGGATGTGGCAATGCTGTCTCCCTCCACTGACACCTGCGAAGCTGTGAGGTGTGGGAATGGATGTGGCAATGCTGTCTCCCTCCACTGACACCTCTGAAGCTGTGAGGTGTGGGAATGGATGTGGCAATGCTGTCTCCCTCCACTGACACCTGTGAAGCTGTGAGGTGTGGGAATGGATGTGGCAATGCTGTCTCCCTCCACTGACACCTCTGAAGCTGTGAGGTGTGGGAATGGATGTGGCAATGCTGTCTCCACTGACACCTGTGAAGCTGTGAGGTGTGGGAATGAATGTGGCAATGCTGTCTCCCTCCACTGACACCTCTGAAGCTGTGAGGTGTGGGAATGGATGTGGCAATGCTGTCTCCCTTCACTGACACCTCTGAAGCTGTGAGGTGTGGGAATGGATGTGGCAATGCTGTCTATCCCAGAGTCCATTGAGGCCAACTTGCCACAGTGTCTCTGCTGACACTATGATGTTCTGCCTGGAGGTCTATGAATAACTTCACGCTGTCCTCCCTAATCATGGAAGTCCTTCTCAAAAAATGCCTTTGATGTCGCTAGAACACGCAGGTCTTTGCTATCTTGGTACTGAAACAATTCAGTTGGGGGTTGGTGGACCCCACGTCGTGTATGCTTTGAAACACTTTTCACTTAAAACGTACATTTGTTGTTTTTTAGACACATTTTTGAAATATCTGGTACATGCAAAGTCTGGCATCACTATTCAGCGAGTAGGCCAAAATGCATTACAATTTCTACAAAAGTTCTTCCAAAGTGAACTATTTTACAGGGGCCTAATGTTTCAACATGTCCAGCATTATGTTGACGTCACAGGTTCCTTTTTCTTGAGGAACGTTGGAATTTCGTCAAAGGCATCTTTAATATATCTATGAACGAATTCTGTGTTCCTAAATGAAAATCCATGAAATTTGAGTACACAGCTAAGTGCAGATTGCACTGTTCCAATGGTGCAAGTGAAGTGCTTTCCACTGTTCTCAAGAAGGCCAGGTAATGGACACCTCGATCCACTAGAGGTGGTGAAACGTCATCCACCTTCCGGCCACTTGCGTGTCTCTGCCACGTGTTGATGTACACGTTGTACATTTGTGGAGTGGGGTGTTCTGCCATGTGTTGATGTACACGTTGTACATTTGTTGAGTGGGGTGTTCACCATGAGAGTCTGACTGTAGTGACTGCTTGTACTGAAATGCCAGATGTTACCCATTGTCTCTCTATTCAGTACATACCAGTAATTTGACCTAAAACACTTTCATCCGCCAAACATGAACAAACCAATCACAAGACAAAACGCGACTCGTTTCGACCTCCTAGGGTTTTTTTCCGGCAAGAGAAACAACACTCAGGACGACGAAAATGAAGACCAAGCAATCACGTATCTTGTCAAAGAAAATTACGATGGATGGCTGAACTAGAAAATATACTTTAGTCCCCACTACCAGAGAGCTCAGACATTTTAGTAATTTGACAAGATAAGTGATTATGCTCGACATGTACATTGCAAATCACAGTCTGCCCAGACAACATAGCCACATGTACATTGCAAATCACAGTCTGCCCAGACAACATAGCCACATGTACATTGCAAATCACAGTCTGCCCAGACAACATAACCACATGTACATTGGAAATCACAGTCTGCCCAGACAACATAGCCACATGTACATTGCAAATCACAGTCTGCCCAGACAGCATAGCCACATGTACATTGGAAATCACAGTCTGCCCAGACAACATAGCCACATGTACAATGGAAATCACAGTCTGCCCAGACAACATAGCCACATGTACATGGAAATCAAAGTCTGCCCAGACAACACAGCCACATGTACAATGGAAATCACAGTCTGCCCAGACAACACAGCCACATGTACATTGCAAATCACAGTCTGCCCAGACAACATAGCCACATGTACATTGGAAATCAAAGTCTGCCCAGACAACATAGCCACATGTACATTGCAAATCACAGTCTGCCCAGACAACATAGCCACATGTACATTGCAAATCACAGTCTGCCCAGACAACATAGCCACATGTACATTGCAAATCACAGTCTGCCCAGACAACATAGCCACATGTACATTGCAAATCACAGTCTGCCCAGACAACATAGCCACATGTACATTGCAAATCACAGTCTGCCCAGACAACATAACCACATGTACATTGCAAATCACAGTCTGCCCAGACAACATAGCCACATGCACATTGGAAATCACAGTCTGCCCAGACAACATAACCACATGTACATTGCAAATCACAGTCTGCCCAGACAACATAACCACATGTACATTGCAAATCACAGTCTGCCCAGACAACATAACCACATGTACATTGCAAATCACAGTCTTGATAACACCACTGACCCACGCCATGGAATGAGACGGGTGCTCAAGCTAACTAATGACGTCAGTGATCCCACGTAATGCTTATTCTGGCAATGCCCTACGCCCGGCAGACTAGGCTGAACTGGGGAAGCTCCCCTGATTCACACCTCATCGTCTGCACTGTAGAATGCCCACCTGATGAGGCATTATTGATAAATCCACTCAGATTTCACTCCCCTCATCTTCATTGTTTAACCATCATTCCACACGGCCCTAGTGACATGTCCACGTCTCGTGCTGCAACATTGTTACATTGTCAGCAGACGTAGTTCACAAGCAAGAGCCACGCTTATAATATCCCCTTTTATGGCAGCGGACAAGGTACTAAAGAGGTTTTCTGTTGTGTTGGCCAAGACTTTGGATCAAACCCCGAAAGAATGCTCCTTGACAAGAATGACAGGAAATTCCTCACGTGTCAGAATAGCTTCTTTCTACTCATACACATCAGCAGGCTCACACCCACCAATTCCTGCAAGACCCTGGCGTGCGTTCATGCACACACACACACACACACACACACACACACACACACACACACACACACACACACACACACACACACACACACACACACACACACACACACCACATCACACATACACACACACCACACACACAAACATACCACACACACACACATACATACACACCACACACACACCACATGCACACACACATACACTCATACACACACACACACATACATACACACACATACAGCGATACAGGACAGAGAGAGAACGAACGAACGAACGAACGAACGAACGAACGAATTTTATTTAAGAGGGTAGTGGATTAAGCATGAATACTTTTTTTTTTACATCCAGCCCTCTGGGGGAAAAAATCGATATATAGTAAAAAGCAAATCAGAAAAAAAAAATGCAACAATCCTTGCATGGGAACCTTTGACAAAAAAGAAGATAGAAGAAAAAGAAACCAGTGAATACCACCACCACCACCACCACCACCACCACCACCACCACCAACAACAACAACAACGAGAAAAGATGATCATGGCAATAGGGGGGGGGGGGAGAGAGAGAGAGAGAGAGAGAGAGAGAGAGAGAGAGAGAGAGAGAGAGAGAGAGAGAGAGAGAGAGAGAGAGAGAGAGAGAGAGAGAGAGAGAGAGACCGACAGACCGACCGACCGACCGACCGACCGACTGGCGAAAGAAAGGCAGAGATAAAGGAAGAGAAAGACAATGAAGCAGATATAGATAATCACCTACGAAAAACATTTGAAAAACACATTAATGGCACAGGATTATCACTGCAATTTGCGTAGAATTAAGTCAACTTCGAACATCACATGTTTGTTAATTGAATCTGAATTGAGAATTATCAATACATTTTCGGGTATAGTGCAGTCAAATCTGAGACATTCATAAGATATTTGTGAAAATTAGACTTGAAATTTTTAAAGTTTGATTGATTTTAAGTTTTTTCAGGAATATGGTTCCATAGCCAACCCCCGGAATACGCCAGACTAGACTTGTATAGATTAATCATGGCAAACGGGAGGATTATTTTATGTGAATGTCGATAGTCGTTAAAAGTGAACATATTTGTTAGAGAAAGTGGAGCATTTCCATGGAGTACCTCATGCATAAAGAGTCCTTTATTTATAGAAGTTTGGCTTTAAATGGGAGAATGCCTGATTGTTTATAGTCTGAATCTACCAGTGAAGATGGATGACCTAATGTTACTTTGACAGCTCTTTGTGAAGGCTAATTAGTGGTTTGAGTGAATTCTTGCTCGCTGAGTCCCAAAGTGTTGAGGCATAGTCGATAATAGGCTGAATATAAGAGTGAAAAAATAGTTTTCTTGCATGCAAATTTAAGAAGTTCTTAATCCTTTTTAGAAGATGTAGTTTTCTTGCAACGTTTTAGATAAAGACTCTAAGTGTTTTGACCAAGTTAGATTATTAACTATTGTTATTCCTAAGACTTTGTGACTGGATACTACTTCGATGGTTTCATTAGAAACACAAAGTACTGGTAGATCTGGCTTAGAATTTGACGCTTCTGTCTAGTAGTTATCATCATGAATTTAGTTTTTTGAGGATGGATAGCCATGTGATTAAATCGTGTCCATTTAACCAAAAGATTGATGTTTTCTTGGATGTCACTGCAAACCTGTTGGCATCAGAATTACTCGTGTCTAAAGTTGTATCATCATCGAACATTTCGCTGTTTATTTTCAAGTACAATGGCAGATCATTGATGTAAAATGAAAACAACAAAGGACCTAATACTGACCCTTGTGGGACTCCAAATTTGTTGGGAAAGAAAATTAGATTTGTATGTATTTACGGACACAATTTGTTGTCGGTTGGACAGAAAAGATGAAATCAGTTTCAGTGTTTTGTATGATAGCTTATACAAAGTTAGTTTTCTGAGTAAAAGTTCATGATTTATAACGTCGAAGGCTTTTGCGAAATCTACGAAGAGAATTCCTGAAAATTGTTTGCAGTTCATGTTTAATAGCCATCTATCTATTAGTCTAGTTAGCACTGTGTGGCATGAATGGTTTTCTCTGAACCCTGATTGATTTGAGTGGATTAAATCATATTTTACTGCATGGGAATGGAGACACTATTGATGTGAGTTCTAATGGCTTAGAAAGAACTGATAGAATCAAAATAGGTCTATAATTTGATGGATCAGTAGTGTTTCCTGATTTGTATATTGCTATGATTTTTGCCTTTTTAAGGTATCTGGAAAGCATTGTTTATCTATACAGAGGTTGTAAATGTAAGTTAGCGTTTCTGCGATAACGGGTGCGGAGAGCTTTAGAATTTTACCGTCTATACCGTCAATTCCACGAGTGGCTGTCTGTTTCAATCGCCTAAGTGACACGAAAACAGAATGAACATCTAGATGGCTGATATCTAAATCTGAATGGATATTTTTTTCCCCTGCAGTATTTTTGTAATTCTTCTAGGTCATTATCATTTGATTTATCATCAGAATTATTTGATCTGCTACTGTTGTAAAATGGTGATTGTCACGAGTTTGTCACGAGGCCTATGACGGTTGACCCATCTAGGGTGGTGGAATTATTCATTTATTTATTGTCGTTGTTTGTCGTGTATCCGTCCCTTAATGTGGCTTGTGGTGTGTTTGCACCTTAATGTCGTTCAGCTCAGGTTAGGTTTACTTTCTTTCTCTCTCTCTAATTCCACTGCCCGTGCAATTCATCCTGCAGGTTCACGGGTGGCTGGTACCTTTCGCTTGAACTGGCTGTCTCTATCGGCCTCTCACCTGTCTTTTTACCTGCCGCACGTGCCGCATTCCTCTCAGGTTTGAGGTATTCTCACGGTGACGTAGGGTGGCATGTTGGCTTCCATCGGTGGTTAGGTTTTCTCTTCACTCAAGCGGAAGATGTTCCTGGGAGCGCCTGCTCCGGTTCTGGTTCTCCACCACTTCGTCGAAGTATGGTCGGTACCTTCATTCCTACAGTCGGCCTGTAGGGGAGGGACATCACGTCATCTCTTTTCCGCATCTGCTCTGCTGTCCTCTCGACTGGACAGAGGGCAGAGAGTCGCTTGACCCGCCACTTTGGGTCACCCACGGGTAGCTGGTAAGCATCAGTTTCGTGTTTGTTTGTTTTTTTTGTTGTTAGCCGGCTAATTCTTCTCTTTTGCGCAATTTCTTTTGGTTTTCAAAATTATAAAAGAAATATTGTTTGAGACCACTTTTTCTGGTTAATTCAATCTTTAACCTGGCCAGTCAAAATTATATCCAAAAGTCTTTCTCCTTTTTATGCATCTGGTGATGCTGTAGTCGGTGGGGATGGGGGACAACCTGGTGATTCAGGGTTGGTACTTGCTTGGTCTCGCTCGTCCGCCCCTGTCACAATCACCGGTCTCTTAGTCTTCGGCCACCGTCTGTTTGTGTGTGCAAGGGGAAAGTGTTTTATGTTTACGAGCGTGCGTACGCATGATTAGTCGTTTGGATGCGTGGTTGGAGAATTGTGTCATTTTAAAATGTTGCTATAAAATGTGGGGATAATTGTGCCATTGAATTATTAATTATTTGCAAATGTGGTGGCAGTTATAAAGCAATGGTTGCTGTATTAGTTCAGTTCCTAAGAAAGGAAAATGTTGAACGTGAGTGAGGGAAGGATGAAGATATAAATTGCTATTCGTTTGTTTAGCCTGTTAATGTAATCTCTTACCTGCTTCGTGTGAGGAGACCTTTAGCGAACATTCCTCGTTTGGTTTGTTGACTGTGTTATGCTCAGGTCTTTGTTGAGCTGATGTTACTAATGTATTCAGCAAACACCTCCCCTCGCCCACCATGCGAGTGGCTGTTAGGATTAAGCAGCAAATTTCAGACCGTACTGACTGCAGGGTTCCAGTACCCTTTCTTCTTTCCTTCCAGTTCCTTCCGTGTTCTCTCCTCCCAGGGGCTTCACCCGAAGCTTGCGCTGTTGGAGCTACGCAGTGTGAGGAGCACGTGGACCTTGCTGGATGGTCCTGGCCCTGTCCGGGCTTTCCGCGACGGCGCCTCGTCCCACGGGAGGCGTTCCTCCACTGCCCTCGGACTTCCTACAGCGCATTCGACCAGTGTGGTTAGCTCTGTGTCGTGTGGTTTGGGGTTGTGTATGTGTCGGGGGTGTCGGCATTGAGAGACTCTGTTCGGGACAGACCTGGTTTGGGGCACCTTGTTCGACACGGTGCTCTCGGAGGACTTTGGAGAGACAGTGGTGAGGGGGTAACCCCATGAAGCACAAAAAAGGAACCTGAGTCGGAAATGATGATTTATGATTATGGTTATGTTGTGTGCGTTGAAATGCTTAATTGTGACTATGTGTATGTTGTGTGTGTTGAAATGCCTAATTGTGATTGTGCATGTTGTGTGTGTTGGAATGCTTATTTGTGACTATATGTGTGTTGGTGTGAATAAATGGTGTATTGTATTGTAATCTTTCTTGTGTGGTCTCTTGCGGGGCGTGTGAGGTCAGTCACTCCCTTCACTCCCATCTAGACCGATCCTGTCAGGGCAGACCTCCAGGGGTCGGTCGTGACAGTGATTTAGTTTACTGGCGGATATATCATTCATAATATTTGGAGCAGAGGAAACATGTTTATTTGTTAATCCATGGATGGCTTTCCATACGGACTTGCTGTCTTTCTTTTCACTAATTAAGTTTGAAAAATATTTCTTTTTCTCTGCTCTAATGACAGAAGTTACTTTATTTCTTTGTTTTTTTATATTCTTCACGAGGGCCATTTTTAACAGGTAACTCTCTTTGGTAAATAGCGTTCTGTATCTCATTTGTTAGCCAAGGAGGTTTTATCCAATATTTGAACTCTTTTGGTTTGGAGCGGGCATGTTTGTTGTATATACTAAGAAGATGGAGTACCAAGCTTCTAGAGCCTGATTGGGTTCTGTATATTGATACGCTATATTTAGAGTGAATTTAAAAGGTCAGAGATAAATTTGTCACGATCAAATTTGAAAAGTTTCTAAAGGTAATCGTTTTAATGGTTTAACCTGGAATTTTGATACCCTTTTTTGACCAAGTGCAACAAATCGGAAGTGATCACTGCATCCATAAACAAGTACACTTGTCTCAAGAATGGTTTCTGGATTTGTAACATATAAATGGTCTGTCAGTGTTTCAGAAATCTCAGTGACCCTTGTAGGAGTGTTGATTAGCTGAGTGAGACCAAGTGACTCAAAAACATAGTTCCACTGTTTATTTGATTTAGTAGATCTATATTAAAATCCCCTAATATCATGATGTCTTTCGATTCGTCATGTGCGTTTTCCATCATTAACATGAAACGGTCAACCCAGTCGACATGTTCAGCTGGATTTCTGTACAGAAAACATATAAGTATAGGCTTATTAAATTTAAGCTGGATCTCAATCCAGATTGTTTCTACATTAAACTGTTCTAAAAAATGGATCCTCTGAAATTTTACTGACTGATGAAGATATACAATAATATCAGTTTCCATGTTTTGTTTAGGATCTCTACGAACAACATTATAACCTGGGATTGCAGTGTCGTTATTTGATATTATACTGGACAGATGTGACTCCGAAAATCCAAATATGTGAAAGTTTTTCCCGAATTTGATATGACTGATGCTATTTCAGTCATTTTGTTAATCGCATGGTTGACATTGAGATGCCCAACTCTAAGTCCATCTCTTTTCAGCCAAGGGTTGTTGTCTTCTGTCATATCTATTATAGTCAATACTATAACAAACTTAACACACAATGATAATAACAGCAGACAAAGCTCTTACAGACTAAACAAGTAAGGTTTGACTGAACGAATAAGAAAGAAAAAAAAAAATGTCAAGGCAAACTGGATTAACGCACAATTAATAGCAATAAAAGAAAAAAAGCTTCAATTGTAGATCATAAACAATGCGAATCCACGAAAGGACGAAAGCAAAAAAGCTGAAAATTCAAAGGCAAGTGTATATAAAAATATTAGAATGACTTCAAAACTCCAGCAGAAATCTACCGTATTCCAATACGTTTCCATCAATCAATTTTCTCGGGTGAGATCACAACTATAAATACATGCAGAGCCGCAATTAAACACACACACACACACACACACACACACACACACACACACACACACACACACACACACACACACACCGCGCGCGCGCGTGCGCGCGCACGCGCATGCACACACATGCATGCAAGCACGCACGTGCACACACACACACACACACACACACACACACACACCACACACACACACACAACACACACACACACACTCACCACTCACACACACACACACACAGAGAGAGAGAGAGAGAGAGAGAGAGAGAGAGAGAGAGAGAGAGAGAGAGAGAGAGAGAGAGAGAGAGAGAGGGGGGGTACCCAAACTGACTTCATTCACTGTCTGTCTGTCTTTCTCTGTACATGTGCTTGCACAGTTATGTGTGTACACGCGCGTACATCCGTGTACATCCGTGCAAAGGGGGAGTCTACATGAGTCGTTTGAATGGTCGGAAGTTGAAGGTTCAAATTGCCTGGCCACTCAACACAGAACTTGCAATGTTTGCAGCCCATCTTCGCGTGTTGTCGTTCGGTGGTAGGTCTCATGAAAGAGAGGTGCCAGCCCTCACTGCACTGTGATGCTGATGCTCGTCTGCCCTGTCAGTTCTCTGTTGTGGTTCTGAACGTTCAACTGGAATGTACCTCTACACACAAAAATTTCCTGTTTGACATTTAGCCCTTACAGACAGTATGAAGAGTAGCTGAATCCAACACAGGGTTTGTTCAAACTTGGCAGGGGTAATTGGCACCTATCAATATAACCAAGTTTTGTGCCGGAATCTGCCATTTGCAAATTGCCATCTTTCAAGACTGTACACAAACAAACAAACAAACAAACAGTAAATTTAAACTGACAATGTGGTGAATGGCATATTCTGGCACATAACTTAATTAGTATACAGATAGCTGCATATCACTCGTGCATGTTGTTTAAAATTACCCTACTTTGAATGCAAATATGATTTGAAAAACTGTAATTTTTTAAATTTGACAAAAGATTTTGGAAAAAAGCTTAATCACTTTACTTTTAAATTTTTTTAAAACCTCTCCTCCCCCCCCCCCCCCACCCTCCCCCCCCCTACCCCCCTTCTCCCCCTCTCCCCCCCCCCCCCCCCCCCCCCCCCCCCCCCCTTCCTCAAAACCTGACCTCCGTCCCCCCCCCTTTACGCTCTCCCTCCCCTTCCCCTCTTCCCCCCTCCCCCCCCCCCCCCCCCCCCCCTACAGAACCACCTCCGTCCCCCCCTCCCTCCCCGCTCCTCCCCCCCTTTCCCCTCTTCTCCCCCCCCCCCCCCCCCCCCCCCCCTCCTTTAAAAATCCCCCCCCCCCCCCATCCCCCCTCCCCCCCCCTTTCCCCCCCTTCCCCCCCCCCCCCCCACTCCTTCCACAGAAGCTCGACCTCCGTCCCCCCTCCCCCGCTCTCCCCCCCCTTTCCCCCTTTTTTTCCGCCCCCCCCCCCCCCCCCCCCCCACCCCCTCCACAAACCTGACCTCCTTGCCCCCTCCCTCACCGCTCTCCCTCCCCTTCCCCCTCTTCTCCGCCCCTCCCCCCCCCCCCCCCCCACCCCTCCTACAAACCGACCCCGTGACCCTCCCCACCGCTCTCCCTCCCCTTCCCCTTCTCCACCTCTCCCCCCCCCCCCCCCCCACCCCTTCCCAACAGAACTTGACCTCCGTCCCCCCCTTTCCCCACAGCCCCCCCCCCTTCCCTTCTTCCCCCCCCCCCCCCCCCCCCCCCCCCTTCCTTCCTTTGCTTAAAAATCTTTCGTTCCGAAACCCGGGAAAAAAATTTTTTGCTTTTGAAAAATATGAACAGAAAAACGGGGAAAATAAAGCACACATACATGCACACACACACACACACACACACACACACACACACACACACACACACACACACACACACACACACACACACACACTCTCTCACGCACGCATGCACATATGCATGCATCCACCTGCGTGCAGGTACACACACACACACACACACACACACACACACACACACACACACACACACACACACACACACACACACACACACACACACGCGCGCGCGCGCGCGCACATATGCTCGCGCGCGCATTTTGCTTGTGTCGCCAACACTCCAGATAACGAGACCGGAAGCAGAGAGGCAGGACATTGATCATGGTTGTGGCTCACCTCCAACCAAAGCCTGCTGTTTCCTGCAGCGCCCTCACTGAAATAATCAGTCTTCTGTTCTGCCGCTATAGTTGTCGTGTCACTCTAATCAAGCTGGTGTGATACCGTGCAGGGTTTTCCAGCTGGGGGTGGGGGTGGGGTGGGAAGAGAGAGAGAGAGAGAGAGAGAGAGAGAGAGAGAGAGAGAGAGAGAGAGAGAGACTTTGATATTTTATTGGCATTACCAAAGAGGTCTTTTGACAAGGGGAAGAATAAAAGAACAATAACATTTCTCTCTTTCTATCCTGCAAACAAATAGTACACATTCATTCCTGGAGAGAGAGAGAGAGTCTACACATCCCAGTGACACGTGATCAGACAGCACTTAACGCTGTTCAGGCCAGCAGACTGATGTCAACACACCCCGGTGACTGATGGTCAACACACCCCGGTGACTGATGGTCAACACACCCCGGTGACCTTTGTCTCTCTCAAATAACCTTATCACACTGCACTTCACCGTTTTCAGGCCAGTAGGTTGAGCGTCGACACACCTCGGAAATTTGTGTTTCTCATAAATGATCGTTACCTGCCGTTTTCAGGAAAGTAGGTTGAATCCGGGGCAAAGCGTTTAGTTAGATAAGGAGCGTATCTCCCCCCCCCCCTCTCTCTCTCTCTCTCTCTCTCTCTCTCTCTCTCTCTCTCTCTCAATTTCAAAAGAAATTCAGTGTACCGCCAATCTGCGTGAATGCTATGCTAGCGCCCCACCTGCTTCCCATCTGTCTGTCTGTCTGTCACTCTCTCTCATGCACATTAAAATATTCATATTCCTACTCTCTCTCCCTCCCCTTTTCTCTCTCTCTCTCTCTCTCTCTCTCTCTCTCTCTCTCTCTTTCTCCACGACTGTTTAAACCTATGATGTGCATTTTCCCTGTAGTTCATTGTATTTCCATGTCAGTGACCCGTTCTTCTGCCTGTGGACAAACTTCCACTACTCTTTCTCTTTCATGGTGTATACATGTCAGTGACCCG
>JAFLJL010017840.1:158845-186345 GCA_018398815.1 Conus ventricosus | reverse complement strand
GAGTCTTTCAATGCCGACACCCTTGACACACACACAACCCCAAATTGCACGACACAGAGCTAACCACACTGGTCACATGAGCTATAGGAAGTCCGAGGACAGTGGAGAACGCCTCCCGTGGGATGAGGCGTTGTCGCGGAAAGTCCCGGACAGGGTTAGGACCATCCAGCAAGGTCCACGTGCTCCTCACACTGCGTGGCCCCAACAGCGCAAGCTTCGGGTGAAGCCCCCGGGAGGAGAGAAAACGGAAGGAACTGGAAGGAAAGAAGGGTACTAGAACCCCGCAGTCAGTACGGTCTAAAATTTGCTACTTAATCCTAACAGCCACTCGCATGATGGGCGAGGGGAGGTGTTTGCTGAATACATTAGTAACACCAGCTCAACACAGACCTGAGCATAACACAGTAAACAAACCAAATGAGGAATGTTCGCTAAAGGTCTCCCAAACACGAAGCAGGTAAGAGATTACATTAACAGGCTAAACAAACGAATAGCAATTTATATCTTCATCCTTCCTCACTCACGTTCAACATTTTCCTTTCTTAGGAACTGAACTAATACAGCAACCATTACTTATAACTGCCACCACATTTGCACACAATAATAATTAATGGCAACGATTTATCCTCACATTTTATAGTAACATTTCAAAATAACACAATTCCCCAACCACGCATCCAAACGACTAATCATGCATACGCACGCTCGAAAAACACAAAACACTCTTTTCCCCTTGCACACACAAACAAACGGTGGCCGAAGAACATGAGACGGGCGATTGTGACAGGGCGGACGAGCGAGACCAAGCAAGTCCCAACCCAAAATTTCACCAGGATCTCCCCCATCCCCACCGACTACCGCATCACAGATGCATTGAAAGGAGAGAGTATTTTGGATTTAATTTTGAATGGCCAGGTTAAAGTTGAATTAACCAGAGAAAAGTGGTCTCAAACAATATTTCTTTTATAATTTTGAAACCAAAAGGAAATTGTGCATAAGAGAAGAATTAGCCGGCTAACAACAAAAACAAACAAACAAACCACGAAACTGATGCTTACCAGCTACCCGTGGGCGACCCAAGAAAGTGGCGGGTCAAGCGACTCTCTGCCCTCTGTCCAGTCGAGAGGACCAGCATAGCAGATGCGGAAAGATGTGACGTCCCTCCCCTACAGGCCGACGCGGGAATGAAGGTACCGACCGTCCCTTTCGGCGATGTGGTTGAGAACCAAAACCGGAGCGGGCGCTCCCGGGGACATCTTCCGCTAGAGTGAAGAGCAAACCTGCCTAACCGATGGCACCCAAACATGCCACCCTAACGTCACAGAGTGAGAATACCTCAAGCAAAGGAGAAGCGCACGTGCGGCAGGTAAAAAGACAGGTGAGAGGCCGATAGAGACAGCCAGTTCAAGAGAAAGGTACCACCACCCGTGAACCTGCAGGATGAATTGCACGGACAGTGAAATTAGAGAGAGGAGAAGAAAAGTAAACCTAACATGAGCTGAACGACATTAAGGTGCAAACACACCACAAGCCACATTAAGGGACTGACACACGACCAAAACAAAAACAATAAATAATGAATAATTTTACCACCCTAAAATGGGCCAATCGTCATAGGCCTCGTGACAAACCCCCCTTCTAAAAGCAATCTGTTTCTTTTGAGATATAGTGCTCCTTTAAACCCTTGACTGTCAGGTACTGGGGGTCCCGACGTCCGAACCACGGGGAGAGTGGAGTCAGGCACCCATACCACACCACCCACAAAGCACAAGGACCCAGGAATACACTCAAGACAATATTTATTGCACATTACAACACACTCACACTGCACACACACTAAGTGGGGTGGGAACACGGGTAGAAGAGAGAGGACAGAGAGAACACAGGAGAAAGGAGGGAAAAGAAGAGCGAGATGCAGAGAGATTAACTACTACAAGGGGTCGAAATAAAATAAAAAAAGAAATGTTAACCCCCCCCCTCCCGGGATGCCCCAATTTACCTCTTTTTTCCCCTTAGAAAGAAAAAGAAATAGAGAATCTAAATATGTTCACATCACAGGCCTGAATTTTCAGGAAAGGAAGGAAAAAAAAAAAAAAAGGAAAAAAAAACAAAACGCAGAGGAGACGAGGGGCCTGGACCACTACCACACCACTCAGACACTTCCGACCAGTACACTCATCTTGGTCAACCAAGTCCAAGTCCAATGATGTCTTGATGGAAGTCGGGACTTCAGCCATCAGTGGGAGGTCACAGCACCCCTCCGGCCGTCGCCTCAGCAGCTCTCCCCGCACCGCAGCCAAGGAGGAGGTAGTCCCGGGATTTTCCGAGGATACAACCAACCGTGAACCACCAGAAAACCAAACAAGAAAACAAGCAAGCCAGCAGGCTTGTAAAAGCTAGCCGTGTGTTACCCCTCTGCTCACTGAAGAACCAGCGTCCTCTAACACCGGCCTCCCAACTCTCCCGACGAGGAAAAGAATGGTCGTGAGACCACAGCCCCAGCCCGGTTAGCAGAAGAGAGCTCCCAAGTCGCCAACCACCTAAACCCCTATGCCCAATCCAATGAAGGATAGCACTCCAGGGTGAGGTGAAGATTTCAACGAAGAAATCAAACACAATGAGCTGAAACCCGAAAACGCTACCCGGGGGAAGGTATGACTTCGACTCGAGGCTGGGACTTTCGCAAAGTGCCAAGAGACGACACCCGCGACAAAAACGTCAGCTTCGAATTTTAGGGTGAGTAAACAACGAGAATCTCCGAGAAAAACTGAGGCATGCATGTCAGACCTGACACAGCGAGGCGTCGCGGAAACCCGTGGACAGTTACAGGAGGAGGAGGATTTATGAAAACAGATTATATAGAGGGGGAGGGTGGAGGAAAGGCTACAAATGGAAACAGAAATAACCGAAAACAGGACCCAAACCATATTGCTTGGGTTTCTGTCGTTGGATGGGAAAATAAAAACGAACAGGGAAAGGGTCTCCCCACCTGAATACTACCCCTGGACAAAAAACCTGTTCGTGACAACACCCCCCGACGACGAAAAGTCTAGTGCCACTGAGGGCCATAAACCATCCCCGCCTATGACAGAAACAGTGAACACATAATGCGAAGCGCGAACCGAGAGGAAAACGGATGCGACAACCAAGTCGCAAATAATATGGTTTCACATTCAACCATAGCACGAAAGCACAATCAAGAAAATGGAACAATCAGGAATTGATCACTTTCCGCCGACTCAAGTAATCTGCCTCTACATTGTCCCTTCCCGGAATGTGACGGAACTGAAAAGCTAAACTTCTGAAGTTCCAATGGCCCAAACCCATGAGCCTCTTGCTAACAGGGGTGGATTCTGTGGAGAACTGGGGGGATGGTGATCCGACTCCAGGATAAACCCCTTCCCATACAAATATGGATAAGAACCGTTTTGGTGCCCAGACCACAGCAAGGCACTCCTTGCTCAATAGTGTGGGAATTTTTCTCAGCGCCCATCAATTTCTTCCTGGCATAAGCCACTGGGAGAAGACCGTTCCTTGGTCTTGTAACAGCACCAGCTCCAAGACCTATGTTGGAAGCATCAGTCCGCAGGACGAAGGCTACTCAGGTCTGTGACTGCAGAACTGGCTGGGTGGTGACCCGCCCTTTTTAGACGTTGAAGGGTTCAGTGTCCGTGTCATTCCACAAAAGGGTTTTCCGGGTTCCGGGCTGAGGTCTTGTCGGGCAGGGGGTTGGCGATATCCGCGAAATGAGGGATGAACTTCCTGTAATAACCGACAAGGCCCAGGAAGGAACGAAGCTCCCTTTTCGTTTTGGGAGGTTTTGCCCCTCTCTAAAACGGTCGATCTTGTCTCGTTCCCGGTTGGAGATGGCCTCTACCGACAACGTTCCCTAAGAACTCGATGTCGGCCTCCCTAGCTGGGACATGGTTGGCCTTGCAGCTAGCTGACACTGTCGGAGACGGGCAAACACGAGCTGGATAACCTCCACATGTCGATGCCAATGTTCTGTTGCCAGCAGAAGGTCTCGATGTAGTTGTGAGCCTCAGGGAGTTGAGGGGTTTTCAGCATCATCCTCAAGATCCTCTGAAGACAGCTCCTGCCATCTTGAGTCCGAAGGGCATGACCTAAAATGGTACTGTCCCTCCCGGAGTGGTAAACGCAGTTTTTCGCGGTCTGAAGGCTCCATAGGAATTTGCCAATAGCCTTTGGCGAGGTCAATCTTGGAGAAGTACTGAGCCTGAGCTAACTGTGCAAAGATCTTGCGATCTCAGGCAATGGCTCTGCATCAAATCTCAAGATCTTGTTCAGCCTCCTGAAGTCAAAACAGAACCTCATCCTGCCGTCGGTCTTGCGTATCAGAAGTAAAGGGGGACGAATAGGGAGAACTGCAACCGTTCTATACGTCCATCTGCAACATGAGTGTATCTCTTTCTTAATCACATCCATTTGAGAATGAGGTAGAGGATATTTTTTGACCCTGACGGGATCTTCCTGGGTTAGATCAAGTGGGACAAGTTCCTAAGTTGCACTTCAGCAGAACGTCCGTAAGGAGTCTTGGTACTCCTTACACAGATCCAGCACTTTACTTCGTTGACTCTCCGAAAGGTGGTTGGAGATCTTGACGTTCTCCCATGTCCTCTTTTTGTTGAAGTGCCAAACACAGAATGTAAAACTCCAACGGTGGCACATCTGCAGTCCTCCCTCAATCACCATAGGGGTGAAACCAGCCTGGCAAATTTCTCACGGCGCTCATACTTTTTGAGTAGGTTGGCGTGCACCAACTTGTCCTTCCCGCGCACGCGTATCACATAATCCCAGTCCCCACGCTTTGAGAACTGGGAAGGGACCAGTGCCTTTGGCACCCCTAACTGTGGGCTTCAGAGGTAGGAGTGACCCCAACGGCGATGGTACTAGCCCCTTTCCCTCCGGACGAACTCCACGGGTTCTCCCCAATCGCCTTAGGGCCCCTTCTCCACCAGCAGTCGAACCTTGTTTCAGGGTGGGATCCTTGCCTGGAGTGTCTGATGGTATCCCTGCTCAAGGGTGACGTCTGCTTCGAGAAAGGGGTTTTAGAACGGCCTTAAAGCTTCTTCTTCCTTGGCCTGAGAACGTGTGGTCACGGCCGCAATCACGTCTGGAGGGAGCTCAGGTGAGATCCGTCGGGGTTCTCCACTCTCAAAACGACACGGAATTCCCAATGAGGAGAGAATATGCTGGTTTCTTAAGCTACGACGGCCCAAACTTTGCCTTCAAATAGGGGGTTGGAGACAATCAACAAGGACCCTGATCTCGCGATGCTTGAAGTTCTCTTCCCACCCCGGCTACGTGGCACGTGGTCCTCGGATAGGGCGTCTTCGGCACTAATTCCTCGTCCACGAAGAATGGCGGTCGCACCTGTATCGCGGGATCGCGCTCGACTTATACTTCTGGCCCACGACGGAAGGGAACGTTGGCACTCTGGGGGTAGTCACCTCATCCTCCCTCATAGGAGACAGTGACTCGAAGACCACCGACTTGCCCCCTGTTTCCTCCTCTGCGGTACAGTCACGACCGACAGTCCGCGCTTCCCACAGAGGAAGCAGCCCGAGTTCCGACCAGACACCGCCCCTCGGGAAGAGGGTTTTTCCTGCTCGGCGGAGGGAGGAGGTTCCTTTTAATCCCCCTTTTTTGCTTCCTTCTTCCCCTTGGTCCAGACATGGACTGCGAAGTGACGCTTGGCGTCCCGCGAAAGGATTACGGGCGAGCTGATTGCTGGGCGAAGGTCTTCGTTGCGACTCTCCCAGCCTTGAATTGCAGATCCGATGATACGAATAGGAGAGCTGCTCGAGTAGACGACAATCCTTCGTGTCCATTTCCGAAAGCCTCGATCCCAATATTTTCGAAAGTGCGTCTCAAGCGTTCGCCAAACTGTTTGAAAGTTTCATCGGAATCCTTCCTCATGGTGCGGAATTTCTTCCGGTAAAATTCGGTCGGCAGTCAGATGTAGGCGAATCGAAGAGCAGCTTAAGGTCCCGGCAAGAAGTACCTGCGGAATGTCCCACGAAAGCTTCTTTTGCCTTCCCAGTCAGGCTTGCAATCAGGTACAGTGCCTTCTTTGGGTCTGAAAAGATTATATGCAGCGGGCCATCCCGCACTTCAAAGTTGCTCGATGTACGTATCGATTTGTCGGCCGAGCTGAAGGTAGGCATCTGGAGTTTCGTGTGCCAACGGGAACTATCCTCTCACCCCGCTAGGATGGCTCCTTGTCCCGGATGGGGTTGACAACTGATCCGCGCCAACAGGGCGTAGCTGACAAAGGAGTTCTTCCTAAGCCATTTGACGTTCTTCTTCCTCCAGGCGGGCCTCAAACTCTAGATCCTTCCTTTTCTCGAGCTTCTCTTTCTCCTTCTTTCTTCTCCTCTCTAGTCTCTTCTCCTCATCTTCCTCGCTCCATCCGCCGTTCTCTTCTCTCTCTCAACTCTCCAACCTCTTTTCTTCCATTTCCCATTATTCCACCGCTCTCGTCTTTGGCTTCTCTCGTCCTCTTTTCCAGTCTCCTCTTCCTCCTCCGCTCTCTCTTTCTCCCTCTCCCCTCGCTTCTCTCTCTTCCTTTTCCATTTTCCCAGGCGAGGAAGGGGTCCAAGGGAGGACGCGGGGAAAATGGGGTAACATGGAGGAAGGACTTTCCCAGGGTGGCTGGAAAGGACCTCATTGGTCTCTCTTCATTCATACGGTCGGCTTGGGGTCCTGGAAATGAAGTCTGGAGCTCTAAAGGAAGTTGCATGCCTAGGGGAGTCCTTTGCCAATCCAGATTCCGCAGTGACAAGTGACGGGGGAGTTGGCAGCACCAGATGATAAACCATTTGATGGTAGTACTCATAGTCCGCCTTTACTACAGGCGTTTCCTAAGCCTGCACGATATTAACCTTCTTATTCATAGGCGAGTAATTGGGCGGGTGATCAAAGGATCCATGGTGTGGTGTCACTTGACGTGGAATCAAACGCCAATTAGAAAAGGTGCCCTAAAAGGTGGACCACAGTCGAGCCGTGGGGAAGATTACAGGTTCCACTTGTATGGTGAACAATACACACCCCAGCTTGGAGAACTGTCACTACTAAGTGACCACCAAACTTAGAAAACCCAGAGGGTAAATATCATGCAGTGCTCCCACACAGGCAAACACAAGGCTGTGAAAGATCCACACGTACTGTGACCAAGAAACGCAACTGCTATGGGACGGGGCGCAATGAGGGGATATCTACCCACAATATTTTCTCTTACGACTCCAAGAATTCCACACGTCTCAGAGACTAGTCACGGTGGTTAATTTTCCAACATAAAAGTTAGAGATATCAACCCAAGTACCCCAAAAATCACCGAAGTATGTTCCCATAGGCAAAATATACGGAAGTTCAATAACGAGTCCAAACAGTTTTTGGAAATTCTTTTCCCAAAATAAAGTAGCAAATCCGTCTAAGTCAAAACTGTTATCTTTAAAAAACCAAAAGAGTCGTACTTTCTTTAAGGAACCAATAACCCGACACAGGCTTCTCGCCAACACCAAAAAGACGTGTCCGATTAGAACAGACAACAGCAACACCCTGATTAGAGAAACGACTCTTATTATAGAACAAAACAATCCTGTCCATTATCCAATTCACGTCGATCAGTCAAGGCCTATCTTGCTTAGGCGACTGACTCAACTAACCAACAAAAGCTGGCTAACACACACCGTTTTCCACGAACTGGAAAAAAGTTTCAACCGATCAAAAAGGTGTTACCAAAAAGTTGCCACAAATAGCAACTCCCCAGGAAAGAACAACGAGCATTCACGCGTCCCACTTATAAACAAGGAACCCATATAAAAAACGAAAGGTCATGTAAATCCTTCCACCTAAACGAAGAATAGGGCGTAACGGATTTTAAACACACAAGGGGAAGAATAACAATCGCAAAAATCCTGCAAACCCAAACAAAATAACGCAAGTATTTCCTGCAGAAAATCAAATGGTTTTTTTTTTTAATTGACACAACACGGCGAGGAGAGCAGCGGTATGCAATAAGGCAGTAAGAGGGGTGAGGGACACTCGACCCCACTCCCCTCTCCCCACTACTCCTCCCCAAAAGGGCTTCCTACACTCTAAAGCTACCCAGCCAACCTCCCACTTAAACACAATCACAACACGAGACAAAGGGATCCTGCACCGTAGCAAGGTGGCAGACTACCCAACTAAACCACTATCCCCGGCATCTCCACCAAATTGTCAGGTACTGGGGGTCCCGACGGTCCGAACCACAGGGAGAGTGGAGTCAGGCACCCATACCACACTCACCACAAAGCACAAGGACCCAGGACATACACTCAAAGACAATATTTATTGCACATTACAACACACTCACACTGCACACACACTAAGTGGGGTGGGAACACTGGTAGAAGAGAGAGGACAGAGAGAACACAGGAGAAAGGAGGGAAAAGAAGAGCGAGATGCAGAGAGATTAACTACTACATAGGGGTCGAAATAAAATAAAAGAAAGAAATGTTAAGCCCCCCGTCCCGGGATGCCCCAAGTTACACCTCTATTTTCCCTTAGAAAGAAAAGAAGAAATAGAGAATCTAAATATGTTCACATCACAGGGCCTGAATTTTCAGGAAAGGAAGGAAAAAAAATAAAGGAAAAAAAACAAAACGCAGAGGAGACAGAGGGGCCTGGACCACTACCACACCACTCAGACACTTCCGACCAGTACACTCATCTTGTGTCAACCAAGTCCAAGTCCAATGATGTCTTGATGGAAGTCGGGACTTCCAGCCGTCAGTGGGAGGTCACAGCACCCCTCCGGCCGTCGCCTCAGCAGCTCTCCCCAGCACCGCAGCCAGGAGGAGGTAGGCCCGGGAGTTCCGAGGATACAACCAGACCGCGAACCACCAGAGAAACCAAACAAGCAAACAAGCAAGCCAGCAGGCTTGTGAAAAGCTAGCCGTGTGTTACGCTCTGCTCACTGAAGAACCAGCGTCTCTAACACCGGCCTCCCAACTCTCCCGACGAGGAAAAGAATGGTCGTGAGACCACAGCCCCAGCCCTGGTTAGCAGGAAGAGAGCTCCCAAGTCGCCAACCACCTAAAACCCTATGCCCAATCCAATGAAGGATAGCACTCCAGGGTGAGGTGAAGATTTCAACGAAGAAATCAAACAGCAATGAAGCTGAACCCGAAAACGCTACCAGGGAGAAGGTATGACTTCGACTCGAGGCTGGACTTTCGCAAAGTGCCAAGAGACGACACCGCGACAAAAACGTCAGCTTCGATTCTAGGGTGAGTAAACACGAGAATCTCCGAGAAAAAACTGAGGCATGCATGTCAGACCTGACACAGCGAGGCGTCGCGGAAACCCGTGGACAGTTACAGGTAGGAGGGAGGATGATGAAAACAGATTATATAGAGGGGGAAGGATGGAGGAAAGGCTACACTGGAAACAAGAAATAACGAAAACAGGACCCAAACCATATTGCTTGGGTTTCTGTCGTTGGATGGGAAAATAAAAACGAACAGGAAGGATCTCCCCACCTGAATACTACCCCTGGACAAAAACCTGTTCGTGACATTGACGCATGTGCAAATTCACAACAATGGGACCGAACCCAACCCTCTGTGATCGACAGAGTACGATGAATCCAATACAACATTCCACGATAGAATTATGCAGGGAAATACATAGTTCTACATTTATCAATCAACCAAAACAAACCTTAAGACAATAAAAGTAGCAATCCGAACCAGTGGTGATTCACTACTGTTAACATCACTGAAGTGAGAACTGCCACTACACCTGGCACAAAGACCAAAAGGGGACATAACCCTGTTTTCCCCAATGGGCGTGCTGACTACGGAGCTCGGCTGAGATAGTCAGCATCCGTATTGCTGGAACCCTTGACATGGCGAAAGTGAAAGCATGACTCTGCAGTTCCACTGCCTAACCCATTAGTTGACGACTGACTGGCCGGATCCGGTCCAGGTACTGGAGAGGATGATGATCGCTCTCCAGTACAAACTTCCGGCCGTACTTCTTCTTGGGCACGCCAGTGCGAGTCCAAATCTGCCAGAGAGCTTCAGCAACAGTAGGGGCATCGATAGTCCTAAGCGGGACAGCCTCTCGGTATCGAGTCGCATAGTCTACCACTACCAAAATGTAGCGGTGACCGCGATCGGATGGTGGATTAATGGGTCCCACCAGGTCGACACCAACCTTGCTGAACGGCTCCCCAACCAGTGGCACTGACCCTAGGGGAACACGCTTCAAGTGACCCTTAGGCGTTGTCCGTTGGCAGACATCGCAACTGCGGCTGTACTGCCTAACCTGAGAGTTCATCCCCGGCCAGAAAAAGTCCTGTCTTACTCGCTCGAGAGTCCACTTTGAGCCCATATGACCTGCCATAGGTGAATCATGGGCCTGCCGGAGAACAGATTCTCTCAAGCTTTGGGGGACGACTAGCTGCTTGGCCACCCCGATCTGCCTGAGTGAAAACCCTAAAGAGGATCCCCTTGTGGAGCTTGAAGCTCACCTTGGCGTGTCGGGCAGACTGAGCGGGACGATCTACCAGTTGTTGTAGGCGTTGGACATCCAAGTCCCTGGCCTGAAGACGAACCATGGTAGCAGGATCGGCCCTTGCAAGAACCTCGTCAGAGATCGGCTGAAGAACGGGACGCAATTCCTGTTCCTGCTTCTTAGCTTTGGCGCGTGTGGTAACTCCCACACACGCCTGTACGGGCAGATCCGTAGACACAGACTGACTGCGTCCGTCTGCGAAGGTGATAGTATTCCCTATGAGAAGGGAATACATAGGTCGCTCCACCGCGATGGCCCATACTTCGCCACAGAAGTAGGGGGTGGAGATAGGAATAAGTACAGAAGGACGGGTGGAGGTAAAACCAGCCTCCAACCCGCACACATCGTAACTGGCGCCCCGCTGAGCCTCAGGGGAAAACCAAATCCTTATCCACAAAGAGCGTTGATGCTCCCGAATCCCTGATGGTGTCGACCAAGGAAGAACCAACAACAGAAAGAAACACTGGACACTCTGTACCACCAGAAGCTGGGATGGACCCCACGTTAGCCGAGGCACGAGGACGCTGGAAAGGACTAGCCCCATGACTACCGGCGGCTTTAGGGCAATCTTTCCTAATGTGGCCGGGACGACCACAAAGAAAACACAGTCGGGGTGCTGAGGTCCCCGATGAACTGCCTGCCTTGTTCGACCCGCTAGCAGTCGTCGGCGCCTTATTGCCACTAAATCCTGTGAGGGTCTTCCTGTCCGTATCTGGGCGATGCCATAAGCTCTACGGGCTTCAGCAAACACCTCAGCAGTATGAATCGCAGCCGCAAAATCCTGTGGTGCTGTCTCGCCTATACGGATCCTCAACTCTGGGGACACAGTGTTGGTAAGCAGTTCGATGAGAATCAGATCCTCAAGCTCCAGCTTAGCCAACTAACGCCAGTACCCTAGCGTTTTGCGCAGCCTATCTCCAAACTGCACGAAGGTCTCGTCGTTATTCTTTTTCATGGACCTGAACTTCCTCCTGTACGTCTCTCTGGGGTAAGGTGGAAACGTTTACACAGAGCCAACTGCATGTCTGCATAAGACGCGCCTTCATTTAGAGTGAGCACACACTCCCTTGCAGTACCTGATAATCCAGAAAAAAGGTGCATGGCCTTTGTTCCTCAGACAATTGGTACGAACTTGCTACCTTGTCAAAATGCTCTAAGAACATATCAATGTCCTCACTAGGTCTGAACTCTGGAAGCTTTAATTTTGGGCCTCTAACTCTATCACTTGCCTGTTGATTAACCCCCTGATTTACAGATGCGGGAGTCCGCAAAAGAAATTGTTCCATCTCTTCCCTACGCAGAGCTTCCTGCCTGGCAGCCTCTTCCTTACGCAGAGCTGCCTCTTCCCTACGCAGAGCTGCCTCTTCCCTATGCTGATCTAACTCTTCCCGACGAAGTGCTGCATCCTCTCGTCGCTGTCGCTCCAGAAACATCAGGACAGAGGCGATATCCTGAGCAGGATTCACCACTCCCGACACGGGAGGATGACCCGTTTGGCCCGTCCGTTGGGTCTCGACTTTCCCATGAGGAAAGTCTCCCGGGGCATGCTCCTTACGAGGGGAAGCATGGAGAAGAGAGGGTTTCGGTTTCTGCGACTCAACAGAAGCCCACAGTTGCTTAGCTATACTCTGATGCTTCCGAGCGGAAGTGCCAGTCGGGGTCTCAGCAGAGAGATCCCGTAGCGAAGAAGCAACGAAAGTACTCGCGGGACTATCGGCTACAGCACTGGAATAGGTAGAAGTCCCTGTAGTCAAAGTACTGGTACTAATAGTAGGGACTATATTTTGAAAACCTTTCTTCTTCGACGCTCGCGTCGCCATGCCGCCAGCACCGGACATGACAATTATATCCAACAGAACCAGCCGCCATGGTGAAGTGGTTAACGTCGCGGACTCCCGGCTGGGAGGTCGTGGGTTCGAATCCCATCAGAAGTCATGTGGGTTTTTTCTGCCCCGACCGGCTTCTACCCAGAGTTGAGTTTGCTGCGGACTCAGTTGGGAAGACTGGGACCACACAGTCGAGTTTCATCCACTTAATGGATGCGTTTCTGAGAGTGTTGCTCAAATTTCATGACCAACACTGCAGGTGCCTGTATCTCTCGGGCCTGGTTGACGCTGGGATAAATTATGAAAGGAAGCGTAGAGTACAGCCCTGTCATATAGTCTCAGACCGAAACGGAAATCCGTAGCATCATCATAATCATCCTCATTCTCATTGATCAGCATTAAAAAAAAAATGTCTCAAATTCTGTGGCCCTTCATGCCCTGCTCTCATGGTGACCTCAATTTTGATGTCCTCTCCACGTCTGTGACCTTGGTTTGGTTCCGTCGAGGTCACCTGTATCGGCGAGTCCATGGGGGCTGTCGTTGGATGGATGTGGTGGCGCCCTCCGGAGGGAGAGCTCACTCACGCCGGCTCCGCGACTAAGCAATTATTGTCGTCAGTAGGGGGCTTAGTAGGTGGTGTCCTGCGTATGTTAGATCAGAACAGGCGCCACTGAACACCACCGAAGTGACTCGGCAGCAGTGCAGTGTCTCCTCCGGTGGGTTGCCTCTTGACGACTTGACATTGACTGCTTCCTGTGGATTGCCGGTGCCGGGGGTGCGGCGGGGCCGACCGGGCTGTGGCTGTGGACGGGGTGTCGGAATGAGCGGCGTGGGTGCACTACCTCTGAGGTGGCGCAGAGAGTGGGACAGCAAAAAAAAAAAAAAAAAAAAAAAAAAATTATATCCAACGGTTCTCAAATAAGGGAAAGACAGTTCGACTTCAAAAAACAGATACCGCTCGAATATAAGTAACATACAATCTTTATTGAAAACGAAAAAGACAAAAAGACTCCCGTGACCACGTTACCTCCACGACCCCGCGCTCAAAACACAAGAGCGACAAGACAGTGGAGTTCACTAGTCAACAAAGAGCAACCAAAAATTCAAAATAAAAGATAATACATAAGGAGAAAATGTCCAGGCTGCTCCCACTCTGGCAACACCGCGTTCCACAACACGAGCAACAGTGCGGTGGGGCTCACCGACAAAAAAAAAAAAGACAGAAGGAATCCGGAGAAAGGAAAAAGTGACACTAATGTCCGATACAACCACCTGTACTAAATAACCACCCGGTAAAGAAAACTGGTTAACTACAGGACAGGAATGGCAGACTGAGTGGCAACAGAAAGGCAAGTCTTACGGCCGTATCTGCGTGAGGCACCCGGCGGAAAGAGGAGGTCTGGACGCGGTCGATTCCCTTTCGTCTCAACTCGATCCCCCCAGTCACACCAGATGTTCGTTCAGGCCACCAAGACTCCCTACACGCTAGAGTCACCCAGCCAACCACCCACAAACAAACCAGACAAACTGACTAAACGTATACAAAACAGACAGAACTGGACAGGCACTCCACGAAATGAGAGAGACAGTCAGAACCCTTCACATCCCGGAGGAGCCCCCACAAATGTCACGACCGACCCCTGGAGGTCTGCCCTGACAGGATCGGTCTAGATGGGAGTGAAGGGAGTGACTGACCTCACACCCTCGCAAGAGACCACACAAGAAAGATTACAATACAATACACCATTTATTCACACCAACACACACGTAGTCACAAATAAGCATCCCAACACACACAACATGCACAATCACAATTAAGCATTTCAACACACACAACATACACATAGTCACAAACAAGCATTTTCAACGCACACAACATACACATTGTCACAAACAAGCATTTCAACGCACACAACATAACCATAATCATAAATAAGCATTTCCAACACACGTTCCTTTTTTGTGCTTCATGTGGTTCCCCCCTCACCCCTGTCTCTCCAAAGTCCTCTGAGATACCGTGTCGAATCAGGTGTCCCAAACCGGGTCTGTTTCTTGAACAGAGTCTTTCAATGCTGACACCCTTGACACACACACAACCCCAAATTGCACGACACAGAGCTAACCACACTGGTCACATGAGCTGTGGGAAGTCCGAGGACAGTGGAGAACGCTCCCGTGGGACGAGGCGTTGTCGCGGAAAGTCCCGGACAGGGTTAGGACCATCCAGCAAGGTCCACGTGCTCCTCACACTGCATGGCCACAACAGCGCAAGCTTCGGGTGAAGCCCCCGGGAGGAGAGAAAACGGAAGGAACTGGAAGGAAAGAAGGGTACTAGAACCCGCAGTCAGTACGGTCTGAAATTTGCTACTTAATCCTAACAGCCACTCGCATGATGGCGAGGGGAGGTGTTGCTGAATACATTAGTAACACCAGCTCAACACAGACCTGAGCATAACACAGTAAACAAACCAAATGAGGAATGTTCGCTAAAGGTCTCCTCACACGAAGCAGGTAAGAGATTACATTAACAGGCTAAACAAACGAATAGCAATTTATATCTTCATCCTTCCCTCACTCACGTTCAACATTTCCTTTCTAGAACTGAACTAATACAGCAACCATTGCTTTAAAACTGCCACCACATTTGCACATAATAACAATTTAATGGCACGATTATCCTCACATTTATAGCAACATTTCAAATAACCCCAATTCTCCAACCACGCATCCAAACACTAATCATGCGTACGCACGCTCGCAAACACAAAACACTCGTTCCCCTTGCACACACAAACGGTGGCCAAAAGAACATGAAGGGCCCAAATTGTGACGGGGGCCCCCAGCGAGCCCCAAGCAAGCCCCCAACCCTAAATCCCCAGGTTCCTTCCCCCATCCCCCCCGACTACCGCATCACGATGCATTGAAGGAGAGAGAATTTTGAATTTAAATTTAAAATGGCCAGGTTAAAGATTAAATTAACCGAGAAAAGGGTCTCAAACAATTTCTTTTTAATTTTAAAAACCAAAAGGAAATTTTTGCAAAAGAAAAGAATTCCCGGGCCCTAACAAAAAAACAAACAAAAAAACCACGAAAACTGTTTGCTTTCCAAAGAACCCGTGGGGGGAACCCAAAAAGTGGGGGGGTCAAGCGACCCCCTGCCCTCTTTTCCAGTGGAGGCCAGCGAGCTATGGGGGAAAAGGTGCGTCCCCCCTTACAGGCCGACTGAGGAATAAAGGTACCGCCCCACCTTGGGCCCGATGGGGGTTGAAAACCCAAAACCGGAGCGGGCGCTCCCGGGAAAATCTTCCGCTAGAGAAAAAGAGAAATTTTGCCTGACCGATGGCACCCAAACATGCCACCCTACGTCACAGAGTGAAAATTTCCTAAAAAAAGGGAGGTTTTGGCACGGGGGCAGGAAAAAAGACGGGTGGGGGCCCGAAAAGGACCCCCTTTTTTCAAGGAAAGGTCCCATGTCGGGATCTGACCTTCCTGCCTGTCCCGTTCCCATGGTCACGCGGTCAGAGCTATGCGCAATGGGTTCGAAAATCTTTCTTTCAGCATCATCTGTGTTTGGCGCATTTTTTGGGGGTGTACACCCGCGACCGGGGAGTTCAATAGAAGTTTTTTTTTAAAACCGGTGGGGATAGGCAATTTCCCTTTTTTGGGGCCTACTCAACCCCTTTAGTCTATTTTTAGCCCAAGGGGGAAGCGGTCAGCCTTTTTCGACACGGGCCCGCGTGTGTGTGTGGTGTGTTGTGTGTGGGTGGTGTGTGTTTTCCCCGGTTGACAAAGGGGGGGTTCCTCAATTTTTGCTAAAACGGGGTGGCAGGATTAGGGCACGTTGCGCACGAAGGGGCCGCCCATCGTGAGTTTTTTTTCGGGGTTTTGGTGGCAAGACTCGGGGGAGGGGGGGGGGGGGCGGGGGGGGGCCAGATGGTTTTTCTTACGGGTGTTTTTGTTCATCGGGAAGATTGACTAGTTTTCTTGTGGCTATTCCCTTTGCTTTTTAAGTAATCTGTGTGCCCCACGGCTGCTGTGGTAGGGGGGGTGGGGGCCGGCAAATACCGGTGGCTGTACTGTTAGTTTTGGGGGAATGAAGTAGTAGGGTGTAGTTGTTACGAAAAACCTCCGGGGGGCCTCAGCTGGGGGGGGCTGCAGAAACCCTGGTTGGGGTTTGTTTTCCCCTCGGGGTGCGTTTAAAAAGGGGCTGTTGTCAGGCTTTGGCGTTACTTCCGGACTGGTTGCTTTTTTTAAAGTGACCCCCCTGTTTAAAAAGGGATCCTTTTCGGGCTGGAAATTTCTTCGTGGGGACTCCTTTGACTCCTCGAGTGACCTGCTGTCCCCTGTGCCCCAAGGTCGGCAAAATTCCCAAAGGGTACCCGTCGGTGGGACTCGCCCGGGGTCCCCCTTCCCCCTATTCCCCCTCCTATTCCGTTTGCCCTTAAACCCTATCAAGCTGTACCCGGGTTTCGTCCTTGGCCCCCTCCGGACCCGGGTAAAATTCCCCCAAACAACTCCCCCCACCCTGGCCCCCTTTTCCCTGTCCCCCGCCCTGCGTCGTTGCAGCTTGAGCTTGCTGGCCACTGTGGGCAGCTGGTAGGAAATTTGCTGCCTGAATCTTGTGGGCGCCCCGGACAGGACTGGGACTGAGCACGGGGGTAGACCCTTGGGGAACTTCGCCCGAAGAACTGGGGGAGGCACTAGACTGCGGCGGGGGGGCGTCCTGGACGCTGTTTTTGTGCGGCCAGTGGCTGGTGTGGCCAGGGACTTGTGTGGCCAGTGGCCCTGGGGGGGCCCGGTGATCTGGTGGGGGGCAGGACCACGCGAGGCTGCTGTGAGGGTTGGGTTGTTGGTGGATGTGTTCGGGGGACTTTGGTGCAAAAAGTGCTTCGGGCCACTGAACAGTGGTGGGGAACAGCACGAGCGAGACACAAAAGGTGATAGTGTTGGGGTTCGTGGACGGGGGTTGAGTCGTGTAAAAAACCTGGGTACTGTTTTAAAATGTTTCCCCATGAACTAATTGGGAATTTTGGGTTTCCGTGGTTTTTTGGGCCCGGGGGAAAGTTATATGCTGTTGGGTCCATTAAAGGGTTTCTTAGAAAGGGGTTTGGGTTTTTTTGGGGGGGCCGGGGGGGGGATGGTATTCTTGCTTTGATGTTGTGTGTCATGGGGCCCTATGACCCATGTGGTGTCTCCGGGTGTGGGAGTCCATTAAAGGGTTTTTTGAAAGGGTTGGCTTTGACGTTTTAGGGTTTTCATTGCTTTTGTTGATGGTGCCCATGTGCCCAAAGCACATGTGGTGTCTCCAGGTTTGGGGCCACTGAAGTTCTTTCGGGGTTTGGGCTTTTTGGCACCATGCTGTAGCATTTTTTGGATGATGTGTGCATGTGCCCAATAGCCAAGGGTGTGGGGGGTCCATCAAATTTTCCCTTTGGGGGGTTGCTTTGGCATGTATTGTATACATTGGATTGATGCTTGGTTAGTGCCCATGCCCCTAGGTAGTGTTTTCTAGGTACTGCCGGCTGCAGGGGACGGACCCGGTGTCGGGTGTGGATGAGTGGTTTGGGTTTTGAAAATTTGGGCGAGGGGGTTGGTTTTTGGCATGTTTTAAATTGGGGTTTTAAGGGATTGATTAGGGGTGGAAGGTTGTCGTTTGTTATGTTGGGGAAAATGTTCATGTCACAGTCAGGGTTCAAAAAATTTTGGGGTGTGGTGTTAATCTGTGTTCACAGCTTAGATCTTTTTGGGAAGCAAATAGCAAAGGCTGTTTTTTTCTGTCTGTCACTCTTTGAATTATTCGGGGCCTTGGGAAAACCCTGATTTTAGGGGTGGAGAGGGGGGGTTTAATTTTGGGGATGGGGTTTGGGGGGTCGTGTGTTTACTGGGGAAATTGTAGGTTTTCCCCTTAAAACCGAAAAGTGTGGGCGGGATAAGCTGTGGGGGGTTTGGTGGGTGCGTCCCCAGGGGGGTGGCGGCTTTTTGACATCGGGAAATCAAGGCTTTTAAAGGCCCTTTGCGGCCGCTGTTTATCGAAAGCGATGTAATTGTGTTTTTTGGGGTTGATTGGTGCCTTTTTTTTAAAAATTGCCCTTTTGAAGCGTATGGGGTTTGTTGGTCTGTGTGGGGGTGCAAGTGTTAGCTGCTTGTTGTTTGAATTGGTTCATGGGTGTTTGGGAAAGAGAAGTTTTTGTCTTGGGGGTTTACGCAATTTCCAGGTGTCGTGAGCGGAGGGGGGTTGTCAAGGACAATTTGGTGTTTCTTTGATTGTGATTTGGGAAAATTTGTTTTTTTGATTTTTTTTGTGATGGTTTTTTTTGTTGCTTTGGGGAAATTTTTGATGCTTTTTTGATGGGGGGCCCGGGTTTGAAAAGGGGTTTAAATACAAGTAGTGGGGTCTTAGCGCATGACCTTTTAGGGATCAGGTGTAAATTATTTGGGCCCAGGGGTTGCGGGGTGATAGAGTGTATGTATTTTGGGCGGGAAGTTCTTTTGCCTTTAAATTGTATTCCGACGGAATTTACGGAGTGTGGGCGGAGGCTAGACAGCGGGGTGTCGAACGGTTGAGGGTCTAAGACCTTTTAAGGGGCCAAGGGAAAAAAGGCTATGGCGGGCAAAAGGGGGGGAAAAACGGGGGAGAAAGGGTGAAAAAATAGGTTAAAGGGCCCTAAAGGGAGACAAGTAGGGCTTCAGGGTCGGGACCGGTGGCGTATTTTACTCCAGGGGGGTAAAGGGAAAGTTCCATAAAGGGGCGGGAACGGAAGACTAAGGAGGAAAAAGACCCGGAGGGGAAAAAGGGGAAAGGGGGGAGCGGGAATTTCCCCCGGGAAGGGAGAAGGAGGTTTTGGGAATTACATTTGGGTGAAGGAAGGTTTACAAAAAGAAAAAGGCCCGCAAGGAGGGGGGAAAGAAGCTGCGGAAGCGGACCCCCCTACCCCAAAAAGCGCAGGAAGAAAGGTTTTGGCGTGCAAAAAAATTGTGAAGGGGGAATGAGGAAATGAGGTTTGCTGCGGGAAAGAGGAAGGGGTTTTTGAGTTTGAAAAGGGGAGCGGAGGAAGAAAAAAAGAGAGAGAGCAAAAAGGCCACAGCGAGCTGGGGGAAGGCACTTTAAAGATTGACCCGTTTAAGGAGGGACGACGACGTTGTTGCTTCCCTCCTCACTTTGAGAGGGGGCCCGAGCCTGTTTTAATTGGAAAGGGGGACGTTTTGGGGCCTCCCATTGGTCGTTTGCTGCGGGGGAAGGTTTGGGGAAGCAGTGTTGGCGGATGCCCGAAGCCGAGTTTGGGGGTTTAACCCAGAGGCAAGCTGCCCCTGCGCATTTTTTCCGGGTTAACGGGGTGCATATAGGCGGAATTTCCAAATTTTGGGGGGGGAAAGGGAGACTTGGGAAATTTTCCTGTCGGGTTTTTGGGCCAGAATCTTTTCGTTTTTCTGGGCTGGGTGCTTTAGCGCCCGGGAAAAAAGGATGGGGGAAGGGTTGGCAGATGTATTGGACATGCTGTTGCAAGAAAGTTGTATCGGGTTGTCACCAACCTCCATTTTTGAGGAAAAAAAGAATGAAAACCTAAGTCGCGATGGGGTTTGTTTCGGGGGCCCCCACTGTAGCGGGCCCAAGGCTTTTTCCGGGGGGAAAACCCCCAAACAAAGGAAGGGCCCTTTCCTTGGAGATGAGCTCGAAAAAGAAGGGGGAAAAGCGGACAAGCCGACGGACAAGGATTGGGGACCCCGTCCGAAGAAACCTAAAGGGGGCCTTTATCCAGGGGGCCCCGGGGTTTTTGGCCTGGAAGCTCAGAGGCAAAGGGGGGTTTTCCCCAAAACCTCCGTCTTTGTGCGTGATTTTGCGCAGGAAAGATTTCACTCCTGGGTTGTAGGGTAAGAGTGAAGGGCACAGAGGTGGGGGGGCCTGAGAAAAAGGGGGTTGCATTTTACACCATTGGGGCCGAATATTTTGTCCGCCTGACGCCCTAAAAGGGAGAGACCCATGGGTTTGTTTTGGCCGAATCCCGGTGTCGGCATAGACTCCCCGTGGAAAAAGGTAGAATGGGAATCCCCCTTCCTCGGGGGTTTTCAGGTGATGGTTTTCTTGTGATAAAAAACCCGGGTTAAGGTTTGTCTCGGGGGAAAAAACGTGGCCAGGGCCGACCCTATCAGGGGGCTCCCAAGGTGCCCGGTCAAGGAAAATTTCCGCCCTGTGTGGCGCAGTAAAAAACAAGGGGCCCAGGCAAAGGCGCGCCAAACCCGCCTCCAGGTAGGGGGAAAAGAAAACAGGTTCTCGTTGTGCCCCTCCAGCAAAGGATCGTGGTTTTGAAAAAGGGGGGGGAACCAACTTTTTGGCGGGCTCGACTTTGTGCTGAGCTGGGGAACGTTTTCCTTAGGTGGGGGTGTGGTGTCCTACCTCGTTAGGGGAGGGGTTTCTCATGAGGAGGTTCCAACACCGGAAAAAACCCTTTGTCCGAAAAGTGTGTGTCCCTCAGGATTTTGCGCAGGGTGGTGCTTGAGCTAGCTCATGTTTTGCCTTAGCGGGTTTTACCCGGGACCCAGAAGACCAAGCCCAAAAGGGGTCTCCAGCATTTTTTTAAATGGTCCCCCGGGAAAGTGCCCCCGATATTGCCCCTTATTGTAGGTCATGTGTGCGATGCCAGAAACGACCGACAAAAGGGGGGTGATGCCAGTGCCCGGGCCCAAAAAGAGGTGTCAGGGAGCCCTTCGAGAAGGTGGGGGGTGGAAATCCGGGGGGACCCATGGTTGGGCCCATGTTCCCGTCAGGGGAAAACCCGGTTTTTGCTGGGGTTAAAGGTTGACAAAGCGCCAAATAACCCCGAGGCCGTGGTCTCCGAAATATTTTCCGTCACTGTGGCCTTAGGGGATGTTTACAATGTGGCCCCGCACAGGGGTTCCCCCAGAGTGCTGTCAGACCGGGGGCCCCAGTTCCAAACCCGCGCCATGATGGGGAGGTGCATCGACTTCTCGCAGTCAAGGGATGCGCACTAACCCCTTTTCCACGCTTTAATGCAAAGGGTTGTGGAAAAGGTTTTTAAAGGGACCCTTAAGAAGATGGGTCAAAACGTTTGGGGTATGGCCCCCCAGAGAGTGGGTCGGGGGGGTTTCCCCGCGGGGTTTTTTTTGGGCCTTTCAGGGGGTACCCCAGGCAAACACAGGGGTTCTCGCCATTTTTGGGTCCCTTTCGGGAGGGAAAGGTTTTGGGGGCCCCGAGATTTTGGGGGAAGGAAAAATTTTGGCCCCGGCCAGATAGCCAGAGGTGCGCACCCCTCCGAGTTTGGTTGACTTGCCCGGAAACCCTATTGCTGACTCTTGGGAAAGGGGAAGGAAGCCCCGAGTTTAAGCGAGCAAAAAAGCAGAAGAGGGCAATATGAAGCCCAAAGGTTTGGAAACGCGAGTTTATGCCAGGGGCCGAAATTTTGGTTCGACCTACCCAACAGAACAAGCTGGAACTCTGTGGAAGGGACCTTACTCCCTGTCGAAAAACGTGGGGGAAATTAGAAACAAAGGGCAGCTCGAGGGGCCCAGACAAATTTTTTTCCGCCCCCCCTCCTGAAGAAGGGTTTGGGACGAGAAGAGATGCTAAAAGGAAGCAGGGTTTTTTGGGGAAACAGTTTTTTTCCAGGGGGAAGGAGGAGGAGGATGTACCAAAAATGACCGTTAAAAACCCCGTGATCCCGTTGGAAGCGAACCCAGGGGGCTGCTGAGGTGGGAAGGGGGGGAAAATCGTGACCCAGGTTTGGCCCGGGGCGACTGAGGCGCTGGGGAGGAGTTTGCTGACGCTCACGACCCCACGAAGCGTTCCATTTGGAAAGGGGTGGGCCCCATCAAACCATGGATAGTCGACCCGTTTTGGTCTGAGCTTTCCCCTTGCCTACGCCAGAGGGACACGACAAGGCGGAAATTGGGGGGCCAATTTTTGAGGATGGGGTGATCCCAACCCTCCACGTCACCCCCACGCTTTACCAAATTTTTTTCTGGTCAAAAAAAAGGACGGGAAGAAAAAGGTTCTTTTGGGGGTTACGGGGCCCCCAATAAGGGGGTTGAGTACGCTCGGGAAAACCAAAGCCCGGGCATCGAGTTTCCCATTTGCTAAATTAGGGGGAAAAGGGGGAAGTACCCAGGCCCCCATAGATTTACCAAAGGTTTTTTGGCAGAAACCCTTTTTTGGCTGAGGGGGACCGCCCCCAAAACAGCGTTTTTACACCCCGGGTTGCTTTTTCAGGGGAAAGGGCATGCCATTGGGTTGTGGGACGTCGGGGCAGTTTTTTCGAGGGTGAAGAGAAGCTGTTGTTTCCGTTTGGGGTCTGACCCGGTTGACAAAATTTATTGACGACTTTCCCCGTAGCGACTGAGAAACCCTAGGAGCATCTGGAAAGGTTGCCATCTGTTCAGGAGATCAGAGAGTGCTCCCATTGGGCAAAAACCCTCCAAGTGCGAGTTGGGATGCCAGGGGGGTCGAGTACCTGGGCACAAAGGGGGGGCAAAGGGGGGGGGGTGTATTTCTCCCGTGGAGGACAAGATGGCCAGGAAACCGGGTGCACCCGGCCCGAGCGAAGGGGGGGGGCGAAGTTTCCGGGTTGGTAGGCTTTCTATCGCCGTTTGTGCCTCGTTTTGCTGGGGATTGCTCGCCATTGACCCAAACCGGGCAAAGGGTTTACCCAGCCCCGAGGGTGGGGGGACCCTAAGTGCGGGGGGGAGGGGGTTCACTTTGCTTTTAAAACAAAGTTTGTACCCCTCCCGAAGGAAGGGGTTTCCCAAATTTCCCGGGGGGTGGCTTCATCCCTTTTTCAGACTGACGCATCGGGCCAAAGGAATTGGGGCTATTCTCCGGGAGGAGCAGAAAGGGGGAGTGCATCCTGTGGGTTCCGCGAGCAAGAAACGGGTGCCAAAATGAACGGAATTACCCTGTCTCGAGAAAAAAGTGTCTTTCTATGTTTTGGGTTTTTGCAAGTTCCGCCACTACCTGTATGGTCGCCCTTTTGTGGTTCAGGGGAGAAAATTTACCGTTGCAATAACCCAAGCGGTCCGGTTCGCAAGTGGAAGATCCACAGGTGGGCGCTCCGCTTCAGCCAAAAAAGTTTCGGGGGGGAAGCTATTCCCCGGGAACAGGAATGGGGGCAGATATTTCCCCCAGAGGCGTGAACTACGGTTTTAAAACTCCCCTACCCGCGTTTTTATGTGTTTTCAGATTAAAAGAGAGTTTAATTTTTGGGGGGGGGGTGTGTCAGTTTTGAAACCTTCCTGTCCGCTTTTGTTACCAAAGGGCAAAGCTGTCCCCGGCTATGCACAATGGGTTTTGCACTCTGTCATCACGTTTGGGTTTTGGGTGGCGACGTTTTTGGGGTTTTGTACAGCGCGACCGTGGGAGTTCAAATAAGTTTATTTTTAAACCCGGTAGGGATAGGCCCAGTTTCCCCTGTTTGGGGGCCCACCAACCCTTTTGTCTATTTTTAGCCAGGGGAAGGGGAGTCAGCCGGTTTTTTTTTTGGGCCCCTGGCCCGGGGCGTGTGGTGTGCTGTGGTTTTGTGGTTTTGTGTTCCGTTGACAAAGGGGGGGGGGGGGGGGGCCCCTCAAGTTTCTCCAAAAGGTGGGAGGTTTTGGGGACGTCTGCGCACGAAACGGCGTTTATCGTGAGTTTTTTTTCCCGAGTGGGGGCAAGATGCAGGGGGTTTTGGGTTTTGAGCCCGAAAAAGGTTTTTTTACGGGGGATTTTTTCATCAGGGAAAATTTGACTAGGTCTTGTGGCGTATTGCCTTGCTGTTTTTAAATAACGTGTGGGGCCAAAGTGCTGCTGTGGTAGGGGGGTGGGGCCCGCAATTCCCGGGGGCTGTTCTGCTAGTGTTAGAATTTAAGGGGGGGGTAGGGTGTAGTTGTTTCGTTTAAAACCCCACTGGGGGCCTTTAGGGCCTTGGGGGGAGCGGCGACAGAACCTGGTTGCGGTTTTTTGTCTCGCTTGTGCGCTGCAAAGTGGCTGTTGTCAGCGGGTGGCTTACTTCGACCCGGTTTTTCTGTTTGAGTGACCCCCCCCGTTGAAAAACGGGTCCTATTCGGGCTGGCACATCTTCCCGGGGGGGCTCCGGGCGACCCATCGAGTGACCTGCTGTCACCCCCCGTCCCCAAAGGGCCCGGCAGATTCCCGGGGCCAAACCGTAAAGGGGGTGATCGCCGGCCCTCCTCTTGGGCCCTATTCCCCCTCCCTTTTTCCCAAGCCCTTATCCTATCAAGCTGTACCCCCGGTTTCCCTCCCTTTGGGCCCCCCCGGAAAAGGATGTCCAATTGACCCAACAACTCCCCCCCCCCCCTGGCCTTTTCCCTGTCCCCCCGCCCGCGTCGCGGGAGCTTGGCGTAAGCTGGCCACTGTGGCGCTGGTAGGCAACTGCTCGCCTGCACCCCTTTTTTGGGGACCGGACAGGACTGGGGGCCCGAGCACGTGGCTAGACCCCCTTGGGGGCCCCCCTTTGTCCGAGAGAACTGGGGGAGGCACTAGTACTGGGGCGGGGCGTCCCGGACGCTTTAGTTTTTGCGGGCCAGTGGGGGGCGGTTTTGGCCCTGGACTTTTTTTGGCCAGTTGGGGCTGGGGGGGCCGGGGATCGGTGTGGCAGGGAGCATCGCGAGGCTGACTTTGGGGGGTTTTGGTGTCTGGGGATTTATCGGAAAGGGGCCCCCCCTGCTTCAAAATGCCTTTGGGGTCACTTGGGAAAGTGGTGAGGAACAGCAAAGACGAGACCCACAGGTGATAGTGTTTGGGGTCGTGGACGGTGGGTGAGTCGTGTGAAACCTGTGTATGTGTAAAAGTTTTTTCCCTGAAAATAATTAGTAGTTTGGTCAGCGTGGGGTTGGTTTGGGCCCGGGGGTTTTTTATCGCGTTTGGGGTCCCTTGAAGTTCTTTGCAAGGGTTTGGGTTTGACGCTGTATGGTAAATTTAAATTTCATTGATGATGTGTTCATTTGCCCTAAGACCCTGTGGGGGTTTTCAGGTGTGGGGCCATTGAAGTTTTAGCAAGGGTTGGCTTTGAACCCCTGGTTTTGGGATTCATTGCATTTTAAGATGGGGGGTCAAAGTGCCCCATGACCCATGTGGTGTCTCCAGGGTGGGAGTCCCCCCGAAGTTCTTTTCAGGGGTTTTACGTTGGGGACCCCTGCCCGATGATTGTGTTGATGGGTTGTGTCATGTGCCCTATGCCTAGGGAGTGTCGGGGGGCCATCGAAAATTCCTTTCGGGGGGTTTACTTTTGGGACTTTTTTTGTATACAATGGTTGATGCTTTGGGGTCATGTGCCCCATGAAACCTTTGGTGTGTTTTTTAGGTACCTCCGGCTGCAGGGGGGCGGAGCTGGGGTCAGGTGTGGGGTGCAGTGGGATTGATGTAAAAAGGGGCGAGGGGGTTGGGGTTGGCTGTGTTAAATTTGGGGTGGAGGGATTGGGTTAAAAAGGGGGAAGGTTTTCGTTTGTTAGGGGTTTTTGGGGAAAAGGGGGGGATGTCACAAACCCACGGTCAATAAATGTTGTGTGAGTGGGTTTAAACCCTTTTTCACAGTTTTTAGATCCGTTTGGGGGCGAAATAGCCGGCTGTAAAATTTTGTTGTCCCCTCTATAGTAATTAGTTTTAGGGCTTAGCGAACCCGACAACCGGCCCCCGTGAACCGGGCCGGATGAAATTGGGACGGACATGAAATTTAGAGGAGAGAGAGAGAGAGAGAAAAGAGAGAGGAGGAAAAGGAGTAGAGAGAGGAGGGGAGAGAGAGAGAAAGTTTAAAACCCAAAACCCCGGGGTGAAGGACATTAAGGGGCAAACACACCAAAGCCACATTTTAAGGGGGCTGGGCCAGACCACAACCCCCAAAAATAAATAAAAAGGGCCAATCGTCAAAAGGCCTCTGACCATCCTGTAATTTCGCCAAACCCCTATTGATAAAGCCAGCGTGCAAAAGACTGCGCACTCGCACGCACGGTCACCCCACACAAGTACGCACGCACGCCCCCACGCACGTGCACGGGGCCCCCCACCACTCCCACTTTTTCCAACCACCCACAGATTCTCTCCTCTCTCTCTCTTCTCTCTCTCTCTCTCTCTCTCTCTCCTCTCCCCCTCTCTCCCACACACACCACACACCACACACACACACCACACACCACACACACCCCACACCAACACACACACACACACACAAGTCTCTCTTTCAATCTCTCTACCTGAAAACTGATATCGCTCACACAGTGTGTGTGTGTGTGTGTGTGTGTCTGTGTGTGTGTGTGTGTGTGTGTGTGTGTGTGTGTGTGTGTGTGTGGGTGTGCGTGCGTGCGTGCGTGCGTGCGTGCGTGCGTGCGTGCGTGCGAGCGTGCGTGCGTGCGTGCGTGCGTGCGTGCGTGCGTGCGTGCGTGCGTGCGTGCGTGCGTGCGTGCGTGCGTGCGTGCGTGTGTGTGTGTGTGTGTGTGTGTGTGTGTGTGTGTGTGTGTGTGTGTGTGTGTGTGTGTGTACATGCGCGCAGGCATGCGCGCGTCTTTGCATGCCTGTACGAATCTGTCTGTCTAAATTTCTGTCTGTCTGTCTGTATGTGTCTGAACGCACGCACGTGCGTTTGTATATGTGTGTGAGTCTCTGTGTGTGTGCTCGTGCGTGTGCGTGTGTCACGCCTGTGTTTGCATATGCATATGTGTGTGTGTGTGCGTATGTGTGGGCGCGCGAGTGTTTTTGTGTATGCATGCGTATATGCGCGCTCGTTGCGCGTTTGCATTCGCGTGTGCGTGCGTGCGTGGGTGCGTGCGTGTGTGTGTGTGTGTGTGTGTGTGTGTGTGTGTGTGTGTGTGTGTGTGTGTGTGTGTGTGTGTGTGGTGTGTGTGTGTGTGTGTGTCCCTTTATCTGAATAAATTATTCGTATTCAGCCTGCCATGGAATGGAAAATTGTCGCAAGTGATTTTTTATCATAAATGTGTGTGTGTGTGTGTGTGTGCTGTGAAATGTGAAGTTTTTATCAATATCGTATGCCTAGGACATACAGCACAACGAAAGTAGGGGAATGTTGGGTAAGTTAGAACCCCTAAGAAGTGCCCTCTCACTTAATTTTTTACCAGGTTATATTTAAACAT
>JAFLJL010017840.1:113536-143536 GCA_018398815.1 Conus ventricosus | reverse complement strand
CATTTAAACCAACATCATTGACCATCCACTTCCATCAACGGCCACGAACATAATTGTAACCGTTCCTTCATAAAAGTGATTATACTGTCTGAGTTACATACCCACGACTTCAGTTCCCATCGAGGTCTCCAAGACAATGATTCAATAGGATCATAAATCATATTCACTCCAACGAACGATCCGACCGTTAGTGACCACCAGTACGGTCACAATTCAGGATCCATTACCAAGCAACAAGCTTAATAGAATCAAACACTTTTCAAGCAAAACCAAAATAATAGAATTGAACCCGGGTATCCTAATTTCCTAGCAGGCACAATCATAATCCTACAAATGTCATCAGAAATTATCAAGCGCTAGGACAATCACCAATTACATAAGCTCGACAAGGATTTCCTAGCGCTGCTATACATTGTCCTAAACACTGCTTACTGACACCACAATGCTGCGGAAAACTTTGAATACTGGCGCACCACTGTCGACTAAAACAACCATACACACACACACACACACACACACACACACACACACACACACACACACACACACACACACATATATATATATATATATATATATATATATATATATATATATATATATATATATATATATATATATGTAGAAAGAAACTCGTGGAGAGCGTGGCAGCAGAGAGTCCTCAGAAGAGAAGCCCCCTTCAAGCAAGTGTTTCGGCCCTTATCTCCTGACACTCTAGGGGGATTGGGCCACACCCGGTTCATGACTCCGGATGTCCCTCTGCTGCCCCCTTTTATTTCCCATCTTAGGACGAGCCATGGCTGGGATTCGAACCCATGACCCTCTGAACATGCTCATTTTCTACTTAATGACTCGCGCTTTAACCACTGAGCCACAGGGACACCTGATATTTGTAGGGAAATTAAGCCTTATGAAATTCACTTTTGTTCCTCCTTGACCAGATCCAGCTTAAACACCTCTCTGCCGCTTCTGCCATTGCTTTCAGGGCTCTGGTTTTTTCCTTCCCTGCAACTGAGAGCTGTTTCATGAGGCTGTATGCAGACGTTCCTACAAATCCCCTAGCTCCAATTTCTGCAGTGAGGACTTTGACCTGATAGCCTTCTCTCCTCAGGCTGTTTGCCAGATCAGCATACTTTTCAGTCTTGTAGATTTGAGCTGCCTCCATTCTGTTCTCATATGGCACCGTGAGCTCGATCATGATCAGCTGCTTGGTTGACTTAGAGTGGGCTACTATGTCTGGTCTCATGCCACTCTTGCTGATGATCTCTGGGTGACTCTTCCATTCTGGGAGGTCTGCAGTGCACTCCCAGTCATCTGCCCCATCCAGCAGACTCTGCCTGCATGTTTCGAGTGGCACTGTTGTTCTTGGCCATGATTTGCTGCCTCCTGCCGTGAAGAATGTTGCGGGTGCTTTTGGAGTCCTGATTCTCCCTTTTGTGGTGTTGGTACTAGCCCAGACTACTTGTACAATCTCTTGAGTACTTGGTTGTGCCTCCATGTGCACCTTCCTTGAGCCAGGGCTACTTTACATGAGCTTAGAACATGCTCCACTGTTTGTTTTTCTTCAGGCAGGGGGCATGCAGGATCGTCTGTTTCCCACCACTTCACCAGGTTTGCATTTGAGGGCAGGTCATATGCAGATCTGAGAATGAAGCTGATCGGAGAGGGGCCATGTGCCAAATGTCATTCCAAGTTAGACTTCTTTGGAGTGAGAGAATGTAAATATGCGGGGTCAAGTCCCCAAAATCTTATTTTGCACGAAAACCCCCCTTTTCAATACAAATCACGTCCTTCTCATGTCAATTTTTACTAATTTTAACACCTGTTTTCTAAACAAAATTAACCCCCAAAAACCTCAAAAATTGACGTAATAAGTACATTAAAACGGGGGCTTACGTGCTAGATAAGATTTGGTGATCGTGAACCCGCATATTTATATTCTCTCCAGGTACATGAAAATTAAGTTTAGTTAAAATGTAATAAAAAAACAGTTAAAATGTAATAAGAAGATAGTTAAAATATGGATAAAATATATTATTCTCCTAAGGTTATTGGAAAAGGAAAGACTGCTATTGAAAAAACTGAGTAAAGCTGCTAGAGTGTCTGAATCAGATGCGAAAGACTGGCTTTCAAAACAGGCAATTTGGCAAATATATCTGCCTTCCCATAAAAGAATAATAAGGCCTCGATTTGTTAATTCAGTTCCAAATGTCACCCACCAGATGGACTTGCTGTATCTTCCACATGACAAAGATAGAAGAAAAAAGTTTAAGTATGCTCTGACAGTTGTTGACATGGCTTCAAGATACAAAGACGCTGAACCTTTAACAGATAAAAGCTCAACTGCTGTGGCTGTGGCTTTACAACAAATATACATGCGGGGCCCATTAAAGTATCCTAGGATGATTCAAGTTGATGATGGAAAAGAGTTTAAAGGTTCTGTAAACCAACTGTTTTTAAAACATCATGTTACAGTTAGGAGAGGGATCCCAGGCAACCATCGATCACAAGCCCTAGTAGAAAACTTTAATAAGAATCTAGCTGAACGCCTGTTTACCTATCAATATCACAGAGAAATTATGGACAGAACGCACAACACAGAATGGGTTAGGAGATTGCCAGCAGTCTTACGCGCCATGAACAACGAAGAATTTAAAGCAGCAGGTCTTAAACCAGTGAACGCAATCAAATTAAAAAAAATAGCATTACTAAAGACATCCAAGGTAATCAAAAACTCTTGCCGTTTGGTCTAAAAGTAAGATACTTGTATGCTCCTGGAGAGGCAGAAGGTGATGTTAGAATTAGAGCTACAGATCCTATATGGAGCATAGATGTATATGAAGTTGAGCGAATCATGAAAACAACCCCTCCCGTGTATTATTTAAGAGAGCTCTCTCTTCTAAAAAGCCTGCCCCTAAAAGATCCTTTGTTCGTGAAGAGCTGCAAGTTGTCCCGCCAAACACAGTGAGTTAACAAAAAAAATAGTATTTGCTAAACTTATAATTTTTTTTGCTATAATTTTTAGATTGTTTGTGCAAGAATATAGATTGCTCCATAGCACCCACAATAAAACCAATTTCTGCTATTTTCTGTTCTTCTGATGGTTCATAAAAGTCAGACAGTTCTGGAGGCGGTGTTGTTAGAAACTTCTTTCCTGCACTAAGTAATACTCATTCATTGCCTCATCAACGTCTGTAAATGTGTGCTCTGCATGACCTGCTCTCTTAACTTTTTATTAATAAAGTCTAAGTGGGCAATTCGTCTTTTCTCATAAGCGTCTCTTGCCTTAGCTAAATCTTCATTGCCTTGTTATGACGTTCTCTTTCTTCATCAGACCGCAATTTACTAAACATATAATTGCTTCCAGAGAAGGCCAAGGCATTAACAATAGCTCCTCCTACCATCATAACTACTCCTGCCATCTTTTTTATAAATCAATATTTTCTTATGAATTAATCTTTCTATGCGCAAATATTTTCTGGGATAAACCCTGTATAACAAGAAAGTCTTTTGATGCAATCCCTGCAGTGATTACAACTATAACCTTAACAACGTCCTCAATGTCTAACCTTCCTAGATCCGCCAGCTTCATTTTAAACATGTTTTTTGCTAACACGCTATAGCCTATACTAAGGCTGCTAATTACAGCAGAGTGGTAAATCGTATTGATAATCTTTTTTTCACTCATCTTTTTATTAACTAAAAAAAATAATTAAAATAATCATAATACGAAAGGCTGTCTATGTGCTTTTTAATCAAATAATCTTTTGTCGTTAAAGCTAAAAATAAGGTTGCAACTAGTTTTGACGAATCTTCTATCTTTCCCATGTTGGGCGGCTTTATTCCTAACAAGCATTTTGCAAGGGTTGAATAAACTATAACACCAACGATAGGCACTGCATAATTAACCAGCGTTAAACTCATGGTTTTAAAAGTATTATATTTTTTTATTGCTTTTAAAAATGGATTGTGACGAACTATTAAAGTGTGAGGAGCAAGCAGACTATTCCGTAGACCACTGCCATAAAGAAAGATTATACTCTCTGGCTGCGTGTGGAAAAACTAAACAGTATTTAGGTGTTGAACTAAGTATTGAACATATTCAAAAACTGTCTACTTCAGACGTTGAGAAGTACTACGCTAGGTACGAAGCACAGTTAGGGTCAAAAATGGTTAGATCGATGGGCCAGACAATGATTAGTTTATATGCTAAGTTAGTAAGTAAGATGGCGCCAGTTGATTCAGAAGAAGATTTAAAATATGACTTATCACAAGATCCGGTTTTAAACAAGTCCTAGAAACTCTTGCATGTGACATGTATTACAAATTTGGGACTATGTTATGTCCATTCATCATGGGATTAATTACTTTTAATCATATTAATTTTGATTATATTAAATTTAATCGCAATAAAAAAAAGAGCGATCAGGAGAAGAAGACGCCGCAGGACAATTCGCAGGACAGTCCGCAGGAGCAGAATGCGCAAACAAGTGAATGTGCCACAAGTTAGTAGTGTTACTAAAACTAAAAATCCTGGGACGTGTTGAGGCTGGGCGTAAACTAGCTGAATGGAACAGACTAAGAAAAGCAAACCAATCAACAAAACAAAAATTATTAGATAGTAATACAACATCGCCACCCCCAACAACAACCCAATTAACAACAACACAATCACAAACAAACGATAAGATGTATTATTATGTATTGGCTGCTGTTGTTGTTGGTGGGGGAGTTTTAGCATAGAAATGTCTAACGCCATACTTAGCAGCAAAGTTACAAACCCCACAAGCCAGTAAAAGAAGAAGAGTCAGCTTCTGCAAAAAGTGCAACCTCCTGTTGTAGACCCATTTTCTATGGAATAGTTTTTAAGAAAATAAATAAAGTACAAGTTAAGAACTAGATAAGTACAAGTGAAGTTAGTTATAGAAAGTACTTTTTAAGTTAAGAGCAAGTAAATTACAAGTAAAGTACAAAAAAATAAGTTCTTTTTTAAGTTCTAGTTAGGTTCTTAAATAAGTACTAGTTAGGATCTTAAGTTAAGTTCTTGTAAGGTTCTTAAATAAGTACTAGTTAAGTTCTTAAGTTAAGTACAAGCCAAGTAAGTCAAGTTAATCTTTTAAAGTTCTCCAATGTCCTACAGCATATGAAACCTCAGGACTGACGTAAGTTCTCTTGTTATTGTTAGAGACTAGCGATTTTTTTTAACAGCAGTTGTGTTTACTTGATGAAGAGTAGAGCGCAGATTAACATTTGTGTGTGATAAAATACTTTATTCTCAAAGAGAGCTTGCTTGTAGTTGTCGTGAGATATATTTTTTTGACAACTTCTGTACTTTGCCTTTAGCTTTTTTCATTACAGAAGTCTGGCTGGCAACGCTATACATCTTCGACCGCAAACCAACATATTATTTGATAACTGTCCCATTAAGTTCATCCTTCATCTTTCCAATTACTTTTTTGTTCGCAGTCGAATGTAAAGGACTGTCTTTTGGATAGTCACATGTGTCGTACCACCCATCAGCTCCTTTAGCTACTTCTGTTTCTAAATCCTTATAGAAGTCTTCTGTTGGGACGTCTAGAATAAAAGAGTCAGTGTCTTGTGTAAAGTACTCTTGTTTCTGGGTACAGCGGTTTAAAGTAGTCGTACAGAAATTCTAACATCAATAACTTTGACAGCTCTAATACAGTAAAGCTGATAAATACCGGTTTGTCCAACTTAACAGCCTTTTTTCTTCATCATAATACCAACCAGGCTGTCGTTAAATCTTCTAAAGTCTTGATAGTTAGGCTTAGAAGCAAACTTAATTGCTTGGTTTTGTTTTGTAACTAATTTCACATCTTTACGTTTGTGTGGATTTTCCATAGTTTTGCCAAAGCAGCTGTTGTTCATCAGTTTAAAGAAGTCTTTTTCTGAAGCGTCAGTGGCTTGGGTTCTAAGATCAGTATTCTTTTTGATGTATGGTTCATAAAGGGCTCTTGATCGTAGATAATTATTCTGTGAACAGCTGTCAGTTTCAGTCCGTTGTCTTAAGTAAAACTGTATATTTAGTTTTGTGCCTAAGATTGGGAACAAGTTTAGGCGGTTCGATGGGACTCATCTTTAATCTTTCTGCAGCTAGGGGGTAATCGTTGTGGAGGTCGTGTAATTCTTTAGGATATTCTAAGTCTACTTCCAAGATTAGTCCTGCTGGATTATCGGGCGTAAGCTGTGACAACACGCCTAGCACAGTGTTAACATCATGATGTCCTTTTAGCATTTTAAAGTTTCTATGTGGAAGCGGTTGACTCATGGCCCATCCATACAGATTGTTAGCATCTAAGTACATTAGACAGTTAGACGGTTTAGTTGGGTCATAATCGTCTAAATACTTGTTGTTAGCTTTGCAGTAAGGATGCGAGGCCATGCTAATACCTCCCCTCAGTCCATCTTCAATCATCCGAAGTGTGGGCAGATCAGAAATTAAGTCAATATGGATGTTTGTAGACTTTAAGAAAGCATCCCAAGAAAGGCCGGCCGCAGAGATGTAATGTGATGAGTCTAAGCTGTATGTTTCATGCATGTAGATCTGTAATTCTGAAAGACGTCTGCCAATAACACACGTCAGCCATCAAGTAATGATCATGATAATCGCCCATTGTTTCACAGTGTAATTCTGTCCAGGCTTTCTATGCGTATTCATTTCAGAGTCGGTTATGTCCTTTCCTCTAAGCTTAGAAAACGAAAGCGCCTTTAGGAGGAAGTGAGTCTTCATCAAACCTTTCCCACGAGTTCATGTATTCATAAGGGTAAACTCCTTTGCGCACTAAAGATGGATCAAAGCATTGTTTATTGATTGGAAAGTCTTGTAGAGATTCTGCTAACTTATCCAACTACCCATCAGATGTTGGACGGAAGTCATAAAAGGATAAAGAGTCAAGAGTGAAAGTCATGTACTTTTCTGAAGACTGTGCAATGCAGGTTACCCTCTTATATTCAGATGTCACTGCTTGCATGATAAAATGAGAATCGTTAGCCCCGCAAGTTATGAAAGAAGATGGGTAATTTCCATTTTTGGGATCAACCTTAAGTTGAAGATTACAATTGTTGTGCGCAGCCCCTCTGAACTTTCCGCTAATGTGATCGTGGTCTCTTACTGGTGTCGCCTAATAATTCTCTGCTACATATCCAACAGTTTTGTAGACGAGTCATAACGTTCTTGATCTTCAGGAGTCATAACAATGTCTGAAAGATTTAGTTGGTTGGATAATTGATTGCAAAGTTGTTTCATCTGCTCTAAAAATCTACTAGCTGCGTTGGGGCCTCTGTAAATCTCTGGGCGTGTGTGTGCCCCATCTGACCTAACAACAATAAACGCATAAGAACAGATCTGATGGTGGGTTAATAACGTTGTTTTTTGTTCTTGCTGTTGTGGGCCATAGTACTGCGGCAAGAGCGATTCAAAGTCAGCATAAACCACCTATGGACTCATTTGCATTTTGTGTAAATTTTTAAAATTAACTTTAGACCCTGGTTTAGGTGTGAGGAGTTCAGTTTCACAGTCTACAAAACATTTACAACGTTTCTTATGCTTAGCAGCTTCTTCTATAGTAGAAATTCTACCCCGACACCTTCTACAAATATCTTGTTTAGATTTATGCTTTGATGTATATTCTAACAGTCTGCTTATTGTTCTGATTAATACATAATGACTCTTTGTTACTATTTTAAACAGTATCAAGTCTACATGCTTGTTAAGCGGTTGACCAAAAATAGGAGTTTTGGGAGAAATCCTTAGAGGCACTAGATTGGCTTCTACAGACCATGTGCATACGTTTACGGTGATTGGCTTGTTTTGACTCTTCAAACTGAGATATACTGTTTATACTTACTGGAAAGGTTATGTTATCAAAGTTCAGTTCTTGCTTATATGCTTCATAATTAGATACTATTTCTGCGTTCTTTAATAACGGGGTTGTAAATGCGCTAAAACACACCACATGAAACACATGTTGTCAGTATTTTTTTTTATGTTTAAGACTGCTCGTTTTAAAAAACTAACTCTTTGGGGAGAGGAAGGTGAGAATTGCCAACTATAGGATAGAACTTTGTTTGTCTCAATTTGATTTCAAGGACTGTTCCTTCAGACCAACCAGAACCGCATAATTTTGCTTCTTCACTTGCATTATTAAACTGTGTAAACATGTAATCAGCCCAGTCAGAGTTAAAGTCGTGATAACTGATTGCTTCTTTCTGCCTTGTTGAAACCCAGACTGGCATGTTAGTATCATCAGGCGTTATATAATCAATCAGAACGGCAACAACACTTTTACTGGCGGTTCGCGTTGAAGAGACTCTGGAATTTTAGAGATAGCATGTGCCACGCTTTCATGAACGTTAGAGGGGTTAATGATGTCCATGTCTACTTCGCTAAACATATTGATTAATTGTTTGTCACTACCTTTCGCCAGTGCGCTGGCTGGCAGTTTTTCAAACTCAGACGCGTTTTGTGAGGCTCATTTTTTAACTCAAAATATTTACGTAAATTAAAAAATAAATGTATATAAAAGTAAGTAAAAACGCGCTATTTATTCTCCACCTAATCATAACAACACTTATAGCGCACACACACTGCAACGCAACACATGCTGCCGTGGAGAAGTAAAAATCAATAACTTACCTGATGGCTTCTACGCTGACGCCGGCGCTTGCCCTTCACTCAGACTGCGATTGAGAATCAGAACCCATTGCTAAATTTTTTAATGAAGATATTTCTTGATTAACTTGGTCTATCTGCGCCTCTGTTGCCCTTACTTCTTTTGTAAAATCCCGTATTCTTTGTCTTTGCTTTCTACTTTTTTCTTTTAATCTACGAAGTTCGTTTTTCTTTCTGGAAAGGCGGACTTTTAACGCACTGGTTGAAACACTCGAATCTGCTGCAACGCTTTCTAAAAAACGAAACACACGAGTCCCACTTGTTGATGGTTGGCTTGTTGAGGGCTGACTTGTTGATGGTTGGCTTGTTGAGGGCTGGCTTGTTGATGGTTGGCTTGTTGAGGGCTGGCTTGTTGATGGTTGGCTTGTTGAGAGCTGGCTTTGAGGGGGAGCTTCATCCATGTCTAGAAAACTCGATTTCATTATCCTAATTTACATTACACATGTGCACTCACAAATGTTGTTTCGATTTCATCATGTTATTGTATTCACTAAGGTTGCACATGCGTACTCACAAATGTTGTTTCGATTTTATCATGTTAATGAGGTTAGACATGCGCAGTAGAAAAAAGTTGTCACGGTTCTTCTGGTTAAAAACATTTTATAAACGATTCGACTTCCGGTTAATTCACTCGCGAAAATTTTGTTAGCCGGAAGAACCGTGACAACTTTTTCTACTGCGCATGTCCGAAGAGCAGATGATGACTCGACCAGCTGAATTAGCAGACGACAGCTCTGGACTTGCGATCAATATTATCTGGCTGGCTGGAATCACCGGCGGTGGGGGTAGCGGTGGTTGTAATCAATAGGCAAGCTGATGGGAACTGAATGACTAGCCTGCAGTTCTGCTGGTGTTAATCGTCTTGGGGCGGTTAGTCTGTAAACCATTTTGTTAATCTTTTTTTTGTCTATTTTGGGTTTAACCGATCATGTGTTTGTTTTTCAATGTTCTGTTTAATTGCATCAGTGTCTACCTGTCGTGAAGTAAAAAGTCTTTCTCCACTCCTTTTGAAGTTCAATTTTTTGTCGTCTGTAATCCTCACCGTCAGCCATAAGCTTCTGAAATTCTTCGTCTGTAATGTTTTCATCCTGTAATGATTTGCTTATTCTTAATCTTAATGAACAAAGTTTTGCTGATGCTAGGGCTACAATGGCAGTGTGCTTTTGTAATTTAGGAGTTACGTTTTTTTAAACAGCACTTACAATCATAGACACAGCCCCTAAACCTAAACCAAGGCCCCTAATGCTAAAGAGGCTGGCGCGCCGACCCACTAGCTAAAACAGCAACACTAGGACCCTGCACTTACGCTAGCTACAGCCGATGAACCAGTAATTACATAAGAAAGAGTATTTAAAGCTTTAGAATATTTCTTTCTGGTAACCCTATACTTATCCAAGTCACTTCTATTTTCCTTTTGAAGTTCAGTTATTTGCTTTAACCTAAACTGTTGAACCTCCATTTTTAAATAAGATTACTTTTTAAATTAATCTTTTTATTAATCCTTCTGGCAGCACTTCATTAACAGAGTAAAACGCAATAAATTCAACGTACTTAATGAAAATAAAGTCGAGTACTGTTAGTTTGTCTTTGTCAACCATCACAGTAACCTTGTTAGATGATGCAAGGACGTTTATTTCATCTCCGTTTTTAGTAATGGCAATACTAAGCCTAAGAGGGACATCCAAGTTTTCAGCCTTTATTTGTATCCCTCTGATTAACGTATGTTTTTGGCAAACTAGTATCGCCCTCCCTCGGAGTAATAAATAAACGAAAAATCATCGTCATTTGTCTAGGTAGTGACTGTAGCGTTGGAGTAAATTCTAAACCGACAGTATCATCCCCACTTCAGCTAAGGACTTCTTTCTCTTTAGCATATATTCAGAACCCTGCCTAGTTATTTCAATATGTTTTTTTCAATTGTGTTCCTGGAACTAGGCTAACAAGATAGGAACCCGCATTCAAAGCCTTTCTAAAATTGTTGTTCCTATCATAGTATGCATTAGGGCTTCGTAGTTCAAACTTTAAATTCCAAGCAATTTCAGGAAGCAACGCCCAAGCATTTTCTCTTTTATGAAGTTTGTATTCGTATTTGCCAAAGTCGTTCGCTCTTAAATTTCTTATCTCTTCTAGGGTAGGATATTGCTGTCGCCTTTTGTCTTCAATTTCTGTTCGTTTGTAAGCACCATCATCTGTGTACTCAAATCCATAAACATTTCCTGGCACTCCTATCAGATCAAACTCGGTTGTGTCTGCTAGGTCTTTTAGCTCTACTGCAGTGCATTTAGGAGCTAGCTTCACTTTTGATTCTGCTGGCCCCGAGACATTCTTTTTTATATATTAAAATTATAATAAATAAATTGTTATAAGCAATCAATAATAAACAAATTATAATAAACAAGCGTGTTTAACTGGGGGGGTCAGTCCGTAAGCATAGCTTAGCGTGCTTAGATTCTTCTAACTGCTCTTTTATTTTTTTTAACTCATCTTTGTCTCTTATTATATAATTTTCACTTAAACATTCTTCAAAACTATCTTTGTCCTTAGTGTAAAAAATACAACCGATTTAACTGCGATCTAAAGTCTTTTAAGACAGCATTGTATTTTGAGTTAAGATCCACACAGAAACTAAGGTGTGGCGACCACTAAAGGCTAGCTTTGACAGAGCTTTTCTTTTTTTTAATAATGTCTCGTTCAGCTGAACAGTCATCAATAATAAACAAGGTTTCAGTTCCCTCAAATAGTCTTATAGTAATGTTCTAAACAGTCGCTCAGCTTGTCGCTAGGATCAACTAGAAATATATTCTCGTCTGTCCAAATAAACTTCCTTTCTTTGTAAGACTTGTGCTTAATGGTTGTGCAGAATATAACAATGTGCTCGTAATGAAACCTGTATATTGTTTGTAACAATCAAGTACGAAGACAGTTTTTTCCACACCCAGTAATCCCACAGATAAGAGAACAGTGCGGATCTTTTGGCAGAAACTTCAAACTATCCATCTGTTTTTATTAGAATATTTCTTCTACATTTTAATAAGCCACGTCTTTTAGTCTGTTTTCTTCAATGTTTAACTGAGCATCACAAACCACAAAAACATGCATTTGTATTGGCGCGTCTCCGTCTGCTTTCTTGCGAATATTTATTTGTATACCATCTTGTCCTATCCTTTCTCCACTTCCAAACACTCTGTTGTCAAATGTGGATCTAAAGTCCAGCCACAGCCCATATTTACTTATTAAGTAGTCTTCGAGTCTTATATCATAAGGCGAAGTTTTTTACATACACGATCAACTTTAGGATCTTTTTGCCTACCACCAGCGAACAACTTTCTTATTTCATCGAAGTGTTGGTGGGGTAAAAGACCGCGACCCGAATACAACTGATCAGACTTGCCATTTATTACACAGTCAACCTTCTCAATTTTTGGATTATAAAACGCTTCTGATTCTCTCTGAAAAGGAGTTGTTTCTTCAGTAAATAAGAACAAAATTCCTTTTAAAGACTTCAGAGACTGATTTAGATGTATGTTCCAGAGAGTGTCTCGCTTGTTTCTATTTTCTGTAATGGAGTGTATAACGTTTTCATAATAAATAACCGTTTTACTTTTATACTGAGTTAAGATTGTTCTGGCCAGTCCAGGGTTAGTAACAACATCAAATTCAAGAGAGATGTCACTAACTGCGTATTTAGCTAAAGGATCTTCAGACAGAACGACAGAACTGCTAGTCAGTCCATAAGTAAGTTTTTCTTTTAGTGCGCCTTGGTAATATGGCATATGCGTCTTTAACAGTTCAAAATCTAGAGGGATGCAGAATCTGTTGCCAAATGCTTCTGCTACTGCCTCATCTTTAACATCATTCTTTGCATCCCCCGCTTTAAGCCTGTGCTTGAGGCCTTTTGGATTTTCTATTCCCTGATACACTTTCTCTTTTCTTTCATTTCTAGGCAGCCATAGATCAGAATAGAGGGTAAAAATGTCCGCCTCGCTTAGTTCAAAGACATTTTGCCCTCCAGTTTGATTACTATATGATTAACGATAGCCCTACCTAAATTAGCAACAACAGTAGCATTAGGATCTGTCGATGTAATATCTATTTTAAATGATAGTTTAGCAGTGCCTGGCATTATAACATCGTCAGCGCCAAGATCAGGGAACTTGACTATTAAATCTTGTCCGGGCTGAACTGTTGATGGAGTATTTACACTAATTACAGTCTCCCTTATACCTTTTACGCCGTGGGGTTCCTTCTCTTTTCTGTGTGGATCGAGGTCACAGCCGTATGAGTTCATTTTTTATAAAACAAAAAAGAATATAAATAAAAAATATGGATGATTGATTATGATAGTGCCTGATCCCTTCTGAAGAAAGAAGAAGACGGAAACACATTTGGGACCTTCAGTAGATGAAGAAATTGATGAGCAGCAGTAGGTCAAGAAGTAGGATTACGCCCAAATACGATTGCTAGAAGAATTGAATCATTTTTTACGTCATATGGGTCGAGAGCAAACCAGATGCGCTTAGGGTTTCCAATTATTTTCCCCAGATAGATAAAGATAAATCATTGGAATTATAGTCCAGTACAGGGGACTTGTAGCGGTTTACTAAAAAAACCCAGAACTCAACCCAGTTTTTTTAACATACAAGCACAATTCTTGGAAAAATCCCATGTTTGCTGACAAAAGAAATTGAACTTTATTGGAGATTTAAGTCTGAGGCTGTTAGTCCGTTGTACAAACCATAGTGCAAAGGTTGCCAACACGATCGGGAAATAGAAATGACCTCTTGGCATGATTTAGGCCAAGAACTGATGAAGCAATAGCAGAGAAATCGAGACGAGTTTTAATGAGGAGGAACAATTAAAACCATTTGACAACTCTGAACTCGCTGAGCGTGAAATTGAGTCTCTGGGGAATGAAAAACGATAGGCCCTTAGGCGTGAATGTGGGGTATTAAAATGCTCTTACAACTGTAAGGGACGAACTTCGCGCTCAATATAGGGAGAACTTAGAAGCTAGATTTAGAGATAGAAAGAAGAAAAAAAAAAATGCTGATGCCATTAATAACATTTTCGGACGAGAGAAAAGGCTAGAATACATCAAATAATACAGGGATCTAATGATAGAAAGGGCTGTAGGTTTAGAAGCGTTGTCAACTAACAGAGTGCAGCTAGCAACACAAACAAGCTGAATAAGAGAAATATAAACAAAATACTTTATGAAAACACTACGCTAGCAGAATAGAATATGGATTCTGTTCAGAGAACAGGGGATTACAATAGTTAGTTATTACGGTGTTGGTTTGCTATCTCTACACTCGTTTATGCTTTAACGGGCAGTGCGCCACCAGGGCCTGTAACGCCTCCAACACCTCAGCTGGTAAAAGTTGGATTAGAAACAATTACACCATCTAGCAAACTTATTAAAGATGTTAGCAGCCAAAGTGTCTTGTTGCTCTGCTGGATAATATGTAGGGTTGTTAGTTGGGTTTTGTCTACTTTAGGTATAGGCGCTGGTTATATGGCTGACCATCTGTGGCGTTAGGGAGTGCATAGCAGCTGATTAAGTTTTAGTGAAATTATAGTATGGTTAATCGTAAAAGTTTAAATTACAACAAGGCTGTCTTTTCGTTAGTATAACTGTTAGGGGGAGGCACTAGTAAACAGGTGGCGTTGCTTTTGGGCTGCTTTCTGGCTGTGGGTCACTTATAAATGGTAGCTTTCTTCATGGGTAGTACTTGTTTAAATCTGGATGGAGCCGGGTCCTTGTGTTTAAGTTTGATTGTGCCTAAGTTTCGGGTCGTTCCAGCGATGTGAATTTCATTGTTATAATTTTTCTACCTGTATCATGCAATTCTGTAGGCTAAGGTCAGAGGGTAGCATTGTATAATCATGACCTACAACAAAGACAACTTTGACCTAGCATGTGAAAGATAACGTCTTGATACTGTGTATCGCTGGCAGGTAATTCAACAGCAGAGTTAAGATGCATCTCTAAATTGGCTAGAAATTGTTTTCTGCATCTTAACTGTAGACCTGATCAACTTTGCTAGACTCGGTCTGTGGTGTGCTCCTATTAGACACAACGTACGTTCGTAGGGATGCTTAAAGCTTTGCCACTCCTGGAATTGTCTAGACCTTCACTCTTATCTAAGATATTTGTTGCCCAAGCATTAGGATGTTTTTGTTAATGGATCCCAATCGACTTTTTTGTCTGGTTGGAAAAGAAGTGTGTCCTGGCCAGTAGTGTTATTTATAATTCTCTTTTGGCGCCCCACAATTACAATGGGCATTCCACATGGTTTGCGGTCTAATTTTGTCATATAAATCGGTTGAAGGATCAAGTTAAATCGTTGCAGATTCGTCATATGCGTTATTGTCCTTGCGGCTTTTAAATGGAATTAATCGCTCTCGTCGGCATTGGGAGGGCTAATTGTTGTCAGTTAGTATTCGTCTGTCTCTGGTATTAAGCATGAAAGTTATATACTGCCCTTACTAAAAGATTGGGGTGGTTTAAATGGTTTGCTTATGAAACCCCACAGCCAGTTTTAGTTTTTATTGCGCAGGTAAACGGCCACAATTTTAACTGATTCTGGTTAAACGTCATAGGGCGGGATGACCATGCTGATGGCACTCTATCATTATTTATTGGCGGATTTATTTATCAGTTAGTGGGGTTACAAGCCTAACATGGAAGCCGTATGATTCATCTACTGCATGGTTAGATTGCTGAGTCTAAAGATTTGGGGTTATAAACGCTCCTATATTGTTAGTGGCACTTGCGTTATATTAAAAGGTTCCATTTTTTAAATTAATTTTTAACACATAGTTATTTAACTGATGTACAGTTTACTATCCAAGCGAAACGAGCGTGTGTTTCTTAACGTATCCCATATTGTCAATGGCGCGGGAGTGGTAGGTTTGCCCTTAAAGAAATTGGCTTTTTAGTTATGTGGGCTAACATATCTGAAGAATCTCCAAAATAAACTGGATCAATATTTGGTAACGAGTTGCGCAATCAAATAACTTCATGTGCAAATACCTGATGGCTACTACAACTTTTGTTCTTAAAGAAGAATGTATTTAGCGAATCTGGTAATTGTTGTTGATAATTAACGAAGCAACATCTGAATTCTAGACATTTACCACTAGAAGAAGGAAGAGTGCATACTTTCCCAGAGGCCTAGCTCAAATCTTTAGGCTTCCACTGTAACGTTAGAGTTTAATAGATTTAGTACAAGAGAGATGTTTATTCAATTTGAGGTAATAAACCTTCTGATTTTCTTGTTAACCCATATGTTGTATGTTCATTTACAACAGGTATGAACGGATGCTAATTTGTTTTGATGGCTATCCGTCTACAGTTTCTAATGGTTTTTGCCATCAACTGGGGCGGGGTTCAGTTTGCGATTATCGATTAATCTCAGTTGAAAAAAAAATCAGTGAATTGAAAGATTGTAATTAATGGGCTATATAAAATTCATTAGATGTCAAAATAATAACCAAGATGGAAAGCCAGTTGTTGTTCTGAGTTATTTAATAGTGTGGAAGTAGAAGAGCGTACTGTAAACCATTAGATTTTTTTGTACCTGGTGAGAATGTAACATATGCGGGTTCACGATCTCCAAATCTTATCGTGCACGTAGGCACCCGTTTTAATGTACTTTATTACCGTCTATTTTAGCTGGGTTTTGGTGTGGTTAATTTTGTTTAGAAAACAGGTGTTAAAATTAGAAAAATTTGACATGAGAAGGAACGTGATTTGTTATGTGTAAAGGGGGGGGGGGGGTCCGTGCAAAATAAATTTGGTGAGCTGACCCCGCATATTTTCATTCTTGGTGTGCATCTCCCACGTTGGCATTGCTTGCTGGCTCTGCTGGAGTGCTTTTTGGAGTTATTTTGGTCTTTCATCTTTTCTCATTCTCCTGAATCAGACTGTCACTTTTGGCCTTTTACTTTGCCTTTGACACCATTCAGGTGTGGTCGCCCCAGTGCTGGTCTGTTGGTCTGTGTGTGTCCTGTTATTTCTATGATTCGTGAGACTTTCCTTTTGCAGAATCCATCGCCGCCTCTTGAACTTTCCATTTTCTGCCAGTCTTCGATGGGGGCGTGATTGCTTCTCCACCTTGTCTCCTGAGTCCTCCTCGCATGCCTTTGAGGCTGATGTTCCCTGCCTTTGTATTCACTCCAGGATGGATTTCAGTGGTAGTTTGAGCTTTGCTTAGCGACAGTTGCAGCGGATGTCGTCAGACAGGGTGGGGACACCAGCATTTCCTTGTGAGCTTGTTGACTTTGGCTTCCATTGGCCTTACTGTGATGGTGCCAGATGTGTTTATCATCAGAGGCCTTAGGAGCTTTTGTTATCATGCTTGAACCTGCAGACACCAGACCTTTGTATTTGCCAGGGAGCCACCACTGGTCAATGGTCTCCATGCCTTCTTCCGCCATTCTGCTTGGTTTCTTTTGCTCATTGTGTGTCTTTCAGCATTTCATATACCATTCTTCCATGGTCTGTCTGGTTCTTCTTGTGACTGTTGGAATGGACTGGTTGTGCAAACACTGAAGACCACAGATTCGGCACTGTTCCTTTCCTCGTGAGAGGCTCCGTGATTCTTTGGCTTGAACTTCATTCTGGATAATGGAATCTATGTCGTCCAGCCTCTCCAGCCATGACGTGTCTCGTCTTTCTGGATGAAATCACTGTAGTGTCATCCATGAACGGCCTTGAGAGGAGGGCATCTCTTGTATCCATCGCCAGGTCTGTTTGTCTCGCGTTGTTTGTTGCTGTTTCAAGATGAGTTTCCATGCCAGCACGAACAGTATCTGGGAAATTGCACAGCCCATTCAATCGACCACCTCCAAGTTGATCCAATCAGTTGTGTACTTTGGTAGAGAACCGCGTTGAGAAGCCATTTGGAAGTACTTCTTTAGCAATGTCGCGGATGATCTATGGCACATGGTACATCTCAGAGCCAACTGTATCATCTCATGGGGCACAGATCCATATGCGTTTGCAGATCAAGCCACACTACGTCCAGGTCTCTCCTTTTCTGTTTTTGCTTTTGGATTGCGTCCCAGATCATTGCTGGCGTGTTCTACACAGCCAGCCACGCCTGGGGTAGCCACCTTCTGGAGACGCATCAAGTACTTGTTTTTTCATCAGGTACTTGGTCCCGCCTTGCTTTTTGGGGGGCCCCCCCCCCAATGACAGAAGAAGAAGATTTTCCTTCCGACGTTCAGTAGTGATATTGGCCCCGAACTGGATGATGGTCACTGAGTTGGTGTTTTGCTCTTTGGGGACTGTGAAAACAACCTGCCGTCATCCATGGCCGCCTGATATCTGGTTTCTCCAAGCGATCGCAGCAGCGTGGAGCCTCTCCAGGACCCTTGGGACTATTTTTGTAAGCTGGTAAGTATTCCGTTTGGGCCCTGGTGATGATTTGGCTCTGCTTTGGTCGACACTTCTTGATTTCCGCCATCGTTGGAGGCTTGCCATTGAACTGTTCGGCCGGTTGGTTGGCCACACCAGACTTGGAATGTCGAGTGGTGCTTTGCCTCTGTGAGTCGAGTATGCTTTCTCAGATGCTGCTCAGAACGCCTTTGGTCTTTCACACTTAGGGTCCCAGTTTTGGCTGCTCAAACTGTTTGTTCTGGCAAACTGGTAAGGGGTCTTCTGATGAAGCGCTCTTGTGTCTTCTTCTTTTTGCTATTCCTCTTCCTCGCAGATTCGCTTTGCTGAGGGCGCTGTGTTTATCTTTCACCGGTCTTCCCACAGTTTTTCCAGCTTGTTTTCAGCTGGCAGTGCGGTCTTCATTTGCTTCTTGACGGTTGTTCTTTGGACTCTGATTTTCCATCTTTTCTTGGCGTCTGGATTTCTTTGGATGTGTTTTTCTCTTTGGTAGTTTTTACTCCATAGGCGGTCTCTACATGTGGTATACCACAATGTCCCCATATGTGGCTAGTTTGTGTTCCAGGGTGCTTTTCCCTATCAGGGCATCAAGTTTTGGATATTTTTGCATCAGTTATCTCCCAATCTTCAGTTTCGTTTGCTCGTGGAAGGTGGAGTTCTCAGGCGCTGCATCGATGGCATGTGCACATTCCTCTTATCCGAACCAAACAAGCAGTGGATGTGTCCTTGGCAAGGTGAGTTTAATTCCTGGCCTTGGTCTTCCGACGTCTTATCTGTGATGCAGTGCGCTGTCTGCAATTCAGATGAGTTCTTCTCACATCCCATCTTTGTTCTGTGGATCTTCATGCCCAGGGTGGTAGCTAAACGCTTTCACAGACACATGGATATTCATTTTGGTCCTGTTTATTCTTAGTCCGTTTGGGATTTGCAGTCGTGATTGTTGAGCACCAGATGGATTCATCTTTCTTCCCCCTTTTCGGTGAAATACCTGGGAGCTATCTTTTCCTTTTATTTTTAGTAGCCACTTGTTTAAGGCAAAAATGCGGGAAGCCAGCCCCACAGAGCCCTTGGTTTGGTCCTTTCCCAGTGTCCTCGGTCTTTCCTGGACGTCCTTCCGGCCTATTCCGGAAGTCTATACCAAATGTAGGCTTCTGAAGGCACAATTCCTAAATATCTTAAACATCTTTTTTATTTCATCTGCTATTTTTTCTCTTTTATTTTCCAATCGTGTATAACCTGTACTATGTAATCTAATGATACTTCTATTGTATGTAACATAATCATGATGTCACGCGTTTGTAACGAGGCCTACGACGTTCGACCCACACTAGGGGCGGAATTACTTATGTATTTATTGTCGTTGCTGTTGTTCGTGTATCCGTCCCTTAGTTGTGGCTTGTGGTGCGGTTGCACCTTTGGATGTGGTTTAGTTAAGTTTAGGTTTGCTTTTCTCTCTATCTCTCCTCTCTAATTTCAACGCGCGCCCCCCCCTTCTATTCATCCTGCTGGTTCAGGGTGGCTGGTACCTTTCTCTTCGAACTTGCTGTCTATCGGCCTCTCGCCTGGTATTAGTTACTGGCGCACGTGCTTCATTTTTTTTGGGGTTTGAAGATGCTCACTCTTGTGACGCAGCTGGCATGTTGGCCGCCATTGCTTGAGGGATGGTTCTATGCTCTTCACTCGACGCCGGAAGTTGTCCATGAGAGCGCCTGCTCTGTTTTTTGGTTATACACCTCGTCGTCGATGTTCGGTCGGTATCTTCATCCCTACGGTCGGCCCCGTAGGGGAGGACATTCACATATCCTTCTTTTTCCGCCTCTGCGCTGCTGTCCTCTTCAACTGGGACTGAGGGCAGAGAGAGTCGTTTGACCACCACTCGGTCCCCCGGAGTAGCTGGTAAGCATCAGTTTCGTGGTATATTTGTTGTTGTTTTTCTTGTTAGCCGGCTTGGTCTTCTCTTTTGCGCAATTTTCTTTTGTTTTCGAAATTGTAAAGAGAAATTATTGTGTGAGACCTTTTACTCTGGTTAATTCAATCCTTAACCTGGCCATTCTAATTATTTCCAAATTTCGATCTCCTGTTTATGCATCTGGTGTGGGGATTTCTTATTGTTGCGTTAGTGGTGGGGATGGGATGAGATCCTAGGTTGATTCAGGGTTGGAACTTGCTTGGTCTCGCTCGTCCGACCCTGTCTCGATTTGCCAGGTTCACATTTCGGCCAACGTCTGTTGTGTGTGCAAGAGAGAACGAGTTGTATGTTTCGCGAGCGTGCGTACGCATGAATTAGTTGTTTGGGAATGCGTGGTTGAAAATTTGTGGTTTTTTGAAATGTGTTATGAAAAGCGAGACAATCATGCCATTGGATTATTATTTGTAAAATGTGGTGGAAGTTTATAAAGCGATGGTCGCTGTGTTGGATTTAGTTCCTAAGGAACGTGAAAGTGTAAAAGCATGAGTGAGAGAAAGGATGAAGATGGTTCTTATTTTGTTTTATAACCTTGTTGATTTAATGCGGTCTTTACTTGCGTCGTGTGAAATTGAACCCCAGTGAACACCCGATTTAGATGTTTACTGTGTGACGTTTAGTTCACTTCCCATAGCCCATCATTGCGAGGGGCTGTTAAGATTTGAACAGCATGGGTCAGACTGTACTGACGGCGGGGGTTCCAGTACTCTTTTTCCTCCTTTTTCTTCTTCCTTACCTCCTTTCCCTCTCCTCCCAGCTACGTTTTTCCCCCCCTACGGGGGGGCTTCACCCGGAGCAGGGCTGGATGATGCCTCGTGCGGGTTGAGGCCAACGCTCTGGCTGAGTCCACGGACTGGATGGCTGCCACGTGCGGGTTGAGGCCACGCTCTTATGGCTGAGACCAGGGTCTGGATGGTGCCACGTGCTGGGATGATGCCACGCTCTGGCTGAGAAACGGAATGGCTGGTTGCCAACGTTCTGGTCGGGACCGCGGACTGGTGGAGGAGCCCGCCGTATTGATGGACGGCCCTGACCCCGTCCAGGACCTCCTGTACAGCGCTACAGTTCACCCCCCCCTCCGGGACGCGCTCTTCACTGCCTGCTTGTGTGGCGAGGGTGTCGCTTTGAGGACTCCCTGCGAGAAAGTAAGAACCGACCGGCTCGGAGCACCTAGTTGCGAACAGGGAGCTCCTGAGTAGACTTTGGAGAGGCAGGGTGCTGGAGGCTATCCATGGTGTGGGGAATGGGATGGATGATGGAAAGGTTTATTTATGATTTTGGGTTGCCATATATGTTTTATTTATAATTGTGTACGTGGTATTATGGTGAAAGGTTTATTTGTGATTGTGCATGTTGTGTGGGTTGGGGTGCTGATTGTGATTGTGCATGTTGTGTGCGTTGGATATGCTTGATTGTGATTGTGCATGTTGTGTGTGTTGGAATGCTTTATTTATGACTGTGTGTGTTGGTATGAATAAATGGGGTAGTTGTATTGTAATCTTTACTTGTGTGGGGGCTCTTGCGGAGGCGTGTGAGGTCAGTCACTCCTCACTCCCCTAGACCGATCATGTCAGGGCAGACCTCAGGGGTCGGTCGTGCCAATTGTGGGGGCTCGTCGGGATTGGACAGGCTCTGACTGTCTCTCTCGTTTCGCGGGAGTACCTGCGCTTCCAGCCCTTCGCGGTCTGTTTGGTATATGTTTAGTCCGTTTGTCGTGTTTGTTCGTGGGTGGTTGGCTGGGTGACTTTGAGTGAAGGGAGTTCTTGGTGTGGCCTGAGGGAAACATCGGTGTGTGGGCTCGGGAGTCGAGGTGAAGACGAAGGGGAGTTCGACCCGCGTCCCAGACTCACTTCCGCGGGTTAACCTACGCAGAGTACGGCACCGTAAGTCTTTCCCTTCTTTGCCGCTCAGTCTGCCAATTCCTGTTTTGTATTTAGCCAGTTTGTTTTTTGTTTCTCCGGGGTTATTGAGTACAGGGGGTTGAATCGGGACGTTTTGTGTCTTTTTTTTTTTTTTTTCCTCTCTCGGATTCCGTTTGCCAGTTGTTTTTTTTTTTTGTTTTTTTTTCCGGGCCTGCCCCACCGCACTGTTGCTCGTGCTAGTGGTGCGCAGTGTTGCCAGGAAGTGGGGGCAGCCGGGAACTTGTTCCCGCACACACGCACACACGCACATACCACACATATACACTCGCCCCTAAAATAGTTGTCTTTGTTTTTTTTTCTCGTCTGCCTGTTTGTTTGTTTTTTTTGTTTGTTTTTTTTTCGCCAGCCCCACCGCACTGTTGTCATGCTGTGGAGGCAGTGTTGCCAGTGTGGGGCAGCGGAAACTTGTCCGCACACACGCACACACACACATACCAACATATACACACGCCCCTAAATATGTTGTTTTTTTCTAGTGGAATTGTATTTCCATGTATTTGAAACGTAGGATATTGTTGTCATGGCGAACGTCGGCGGGTGGTGGTATGGCGACGCGTGCGCCTCGAAGAATGAAGGGTATTCAAAATGTTTACTGTAGTCCCTACTTTTGCTACCAGTACTTCGACTACGCGTAACTCTCTACTTATATCCAGTGCTGTAGCAGGTAGTCCTTGTGAGTACTTTTACTACCTCTTCGCTGGGGGGTCTTCCTGTTGAGGACCCCTATGGCACTTCCGCTCGGTAAGTCAGACCCTAGCGAAGCAACTGTGGGCTTCTGTTGGGTCGAGTGACCGAAACCTTATCCTCTCCAGGCTTACCCTCGTACTGGAGCATGCCCCAGAAGACTTTCCATATGGGAATGTCGAGACCCATGGGACGGGTCAGACGGGGTCATCCTCCCGTGTCGGGAGTGTGAACCCCGCTAAGGATATCACTCTGTCCTGATGTTCTGGAGGCGACAGCGTAGGGAGGATGAGGCCTCGTAGGCAAGACGCGCACAGAGAGGAGGCCTGACAGGCAGGAAGCTCTGCGTAGGGAAGAGCGCAGAGGGAGGCTGCTATGCGAAGAGAGAGACTGACAGACAGTGAGTTTATGCACAGAGAGGAGGCTGCTCAGAGTAGGGGAGTAAAGGCTGCCCTCCGTAGGGAAGAAACTGGCCCAGGGAGGAGGCTCTGCGTAGGGAGGAAGAGATGGAACAACTTTCTCTCGCGGACTCCCGCTTCTGTAAAACAGGGGGTTAATCACCAGGCAGGCGTTAGAGTTAGAGGCCCCCCAAAGTTAAAGCTTCAGGAGTTCAGACATAGTCTGAGGACATTGATATGTTCCTGGAGCATTGTGACAAAGTTGCTAGTTCATACCAAAAAAAAAAATTTTGTCTGAGGAACAAAAGGCTATGCACCTGTTTTCCTGGGTTGTCGGTACTGCAAGGGAGTGTGTGATCACTCTTAATGAAGGCGCGTCGTATTTGCAGACATGCAGTTGGCACTGCGTAAGCGTTTCCACTTACCACAGAGTAGTACAGGAGGAAGCTTCAGGTCTATGAAGAAGAAGAATGACGAGACCTTCGTGAAGTTGGTGATAGGCTGCGGGAAAACGCTAGGGTTAATGGCGTCTGTTGGCTTTAGTTGGAGCTGGTGGATCTAATCCTAATTGAACAGCTCTCCAACACTGTGATCCCCAGAGTAGAGGATCGGATTTAGGCGAGACACACCTCTGGATTTCGCGGCTGCGATTCAAAACGAGAGGTTGTTTGCCGAGCTCGCTAGGGCTTATGGGCATCGCCAGATACGGGAGAGGAAGCCCTCACAGGATTTAGTGTGGGGGGGGGGTCGGTTATAGGAGCGACAACTGCTAGCGGGCCTTGAACATGGCAGGCAGTTCTTCGGGATTTTCAGCGCCCCGACTGTGTTTCTTTGTGGTCGTCCTGGCCACATTAGGAAAGATTGTCACTAAAGCCGCTGGGTAGTCGTGGGGCTGGTCTTTTACACGCCCTCGTGCCTCGGCTAACGTGGTTCCATCCAGCTTTGGTGATTCAGAGTGCCAGGTTTCTCTCCGTAGTTGGTTTCGTCTTGGTCTGGACAACATCCAGGGATTGGGGGAAAGCATCAAACTATCATTGTGGATTTGAATTTGGTTTCCTACGGATCGGCGGGCGCAGTTACGATGTGTGCGGGTTGGAGGATGGTTTTCACTCCACACCCGGTACTTCTGTATCATTCCGATCTCCATCCCCCTACTTTCTGGGCGTGTATGGGCCATCGCGGTGGAGCGACCTCTGTATTCCCTTATCATAGGAATACTATCACTTTTGCAGATGGACGCAGTCAGTCCGTTGTCAAACGGTTCTGCCCGTACAGGCGTGTGTGGGAGTCTCCTCACGCGCCAAAGCTAAGAAGCAGGAACAGGAATTGCGTCCCGTTCTTCAGCGATTCTCTGACGTGGTTTACTTGCAAAGCTGATCCTGATCTAGCATTGTCCGCTTCAGGCCAGGGATTGGATGTCCTAACGAACTGCGTCCATCTGGTTAGGATCTCGTTTCCCGCTCAGTCTGCCCGACACGGCCAAGGTGAGCTTCACGCTCCAAAGGGGATCCTCTTTAGGGTTTTCACTCAGGCTGATCGTGTGGCCCAGCAGCTCTGTCGTTCTCAAATCTTGAGAGAATCTGTTTCTCCGGCAGGCCCACGTATTCACCTTTTGGCAGGTCATATGGGCTCAAAAACGGATCTCGTGCGAGATTAGGCAGGATTTCTTTCTTGGCCAGGGATGAACATCACAGGTTAGACTGTACTGCCGCAGTTGCGATACTGCCAAAGGACAACGCCTATGGGTCGACTTGAAGCGTGTTCCCCTAGGGTCAGTGCCCACTGGGTTGGGGTAGACCATTCAGCAAGGTTGGTGTCGACCTGTGGGACCATTGATCACCATCCGATCGCAGGTCACGCTACCAATTGGTCGGCGGTAGTCTCTGCGACTCGGTACCCAGAGGCTGTCCCGCTTAGACTAGCGACCGCCCTACTGTTGTTGGTATCTCTAAGCAGATTGGACGCGCACTGGCGTGCAAGAAGAAGTACGGCCGGAAGTTTGTATGGAGAGCGATCATCATCCTCTCAGTGCCTGGACGGTTCCGGCCTGTCAGTCGTCGACTCATGGTTTAGGCAGTGGAGATCTGCAGAGTCATGCGTTCACTGTCCGCCCTTATCAAGGGTTCGCTGTAACTACGGATGCTGACTATATTAGCGAGCTCCGGAGTCAGATTGGAAATCAGTCGGGAGGGACACTTCCCCTCAACAGAGTTATATCCCTTTTGGTCTCTGTATCAGGTGTGTAGAGACAGTTTTCACTTCAGTATTGTTAACGGTAGTGAATCACACATGGTTCGGCAGTTGTTACTTTCATGGTTGGAAGGTTCGCTTAGTGGTTGATATCTGTAGTATCTATGTATTTCTCGGTGTGATTCTATCGTAGAATGGTTTGTATTGGATTTATCGTCCTCTGTCGATTACAGTGAGTGGGTTCGGTCCCAGCGTTGTGAATTTGCACATGCGTCAAGGTTCAAAGGCTGCACTGTTATTCAGAGAATCTGATTGCGTTTTTAGAAGGGGGTTTGTCACGGATTTGTCACGAGGCCTTCGTCGTTCGACCCACCTAGGGTGGCGGATTACTTATTTTTTTTTTGTATTTGCTGTGTTGTGTATCGTCCCTTAGTGTGGCTTGTGTGCGGGTTGCACCTTTTTGGTGTGGTTTAGTTCAGGTAGGTTTGCTTCTCTCTCTCTCTCTCTATTTCCACCGCCCGTGCTATTCATCCTGGGAGGTTCACGGCTGTGGCTGGTACTTTCTTCTCGAACTTGCTGTCATCGGCCTCTCGCCTGTCTTTTTTCCTGTCGCACGTGCTTCATTTATCTTTGGTTTGTTGTTGCCTCTCTCTGTGATCGCTGCATGGCCATGTTGGCCGCCTTTGCTGAGGGAGGTTAGCTCTTCACGCGAGCGGGATGATGTCCCTGAGAGCGCATGCTCTGTTTTTTGGTTCTACACCTCGTCGTTCGAAGACTGTCGGTATCTTCATCCCTACGGTCGGCCGTAGGGGAGGGTACATCACTTCTCCATCTTTTTCAGCCTCTGCGCTGCGGTCCTGCTCAACTGGACAGTGGGCAGTGAGAGTCGTCTTTGTCACACCTATCGGGTCTCCCATCGGGTAGCTGGAATGCATCAGTGTCGTGGTTTATTTGTGTTGTTTTTTCTTGTTAGCGGCTTGGTCTTCTCTTCTTGCGCAATTTCTTTTCTTTTCGAACTTGTAGTGAATTAGTGGGTGAGACCTTTTTCTATGGTTAATTCAATCCTTAACCTGGCAATTCTAAATTTTTTCCAAAATTCTTTCTCCTTGTTTTATGCATCTGGTGATTGCGGTTGCTCGGTGGGGGATGCGAGGTGAACCTGCTTGTGATTGTTGCAGGGTTGGAACTTGGAGTTGGTTCTCGCTCGTCGCCCCGGTCTCGATTGCCGGTCTCACATTCTTATTCGGCCACCGTTGTTTGTGTGTGCAAGGAGAACGTGTTTTATGTTCGCTCGAGCGTGCGTTACGCATGATTATTTGTTTGGATGCGTGGTTGTAGATTTGTGTTATTTTGAAAATTTGTTATGAAATGGGACAAATCATGCATTGGATTATTAGTTTTAAAAGTGGTGGACAGGTATAAGCGATATGGTCGCTGTGTTGATTTAGTTACTTAAGGAAGGGAAAGTGTAATAGATGTTGTGATAGAGATGGTGTAGATGATTCATTTTGTTTTATACCTGTTGATTTAATGCGGGCTTTTACTGCGTTCGTGTGATAAGTCCCCAGTGTACACCTCTACCGAATAGATGGGTTTACTTGTGCGTTTAGTACACTTCCCTCGGGGGCCCATCTTGCGAGGACGGGCTGTTAAGATTTGGACAGCATGGTCATGACTGTATGACGGCGGGGTTCCAGTACTCTTTTTCCTCCTTTTTCCTTCTTCTTCCCTCCCTTTCTCCTCTCTCCCAGCTACGTTTCCCCCCCCTTCCCGGGGGCGTCACCGGAAGCCCAGGACTGGTTGTTGCACGTGCGGGTTGAGGCCAACGCTCTGGCTTGAGGACAACGGACTGGATGGTGCCAAGTGCGGGTTGAGGCCACGCTCTGGCTTGGAGGACCTCGACTGGGATGGTTTGCACGTGCTGGATGCAGGCCACGCTCTGCTGAGACCACGGACTGGATGGTGCCTCGTTTCTGGTCGGACGCGACTGGTGGAGGATGCCCGACGTTTGACTGGCCGGCCTGACCCCGTTCCAGGACCTCCAGTACAGCGCTACGTTACCCCCCCCCCCCCCTCCGGGAAGCGCTCTTCACTGCTGCTTGTGAGTCGAGGTGTCGGCTTTGAGGCGACTCCCTGCGAGAAAACCGACCCGGCTCGGAGCACCTAAGTGCGACAGGGTGTCTAGTAGACTTTGGAGAGGCTGGGGTGTGGAGGATCCATGGTGTGGGAAGGGATGGATGCTGGAAAGGTTTATTATGATTATGGGATTGCCATATTTGTTTTATTTATAATTGTGTCGTGTGTATGGTGAAAGGTTTATTTGTGATTGTGCATGGGTGTGTTGGTTGGGGTGCTTGTAGATTGTGATTGTGCATGTTGTGTGAGTGGAATGTTGATTGTGATTGTGCATTGTTGTGTGTGTTGGAATGCTTATTTACTGACTGTGTGTGTTTGGTATGATTAAATGGGGTGTTGTTATTGTAATTATTTCTTGTGTTGTGGGCTCTTGCGAGGCGTGTGAGGTCAGTACTCCCTTCACTCCCAGCTAGACCGATCCTGTCAGGGCAGACCTCCAGGGGTCGGTCGTGACACATGAATTCACCTGAAAAACTTTAATAATAATTGAAACAAAACCCAACTCTTTATTAATGTAATAATCCCGAATTTTCCTTTCCGCCCATACAACCCGGGTTTTAATTCCAAGCTTCAAACACCAAAAGTGAACCTCTACAAGACGTGTCTATCCGAGGTACCACCACCGTCACCTATCGATCGATAAACTTCACACGCGCCAAGCAGCGCATGCAGTCTGCCCCCTGTACCTGCCACGCACCGCTTGACATCTCCTCTTTTAATATTACAAATTCTGGTCCTTCGACCTCAACCTACACTCAGAAAATAACCAATCTTTACCAAAATTGAAAACAATATTTCTGTACACCAGCGCCACTACCAAGTACAATAGCACATCAATACCACTGTGACAAATCCACCTATCTGCATCAGTGTAGAACAGAAACGCACATTATTCCCATTCCCACATGTACGGTTTTTCCTCCACTTTAAGTTCAAGTTATATCTCTTTTCTTCTCTTCAAACTTCCGCGCTTTTAAAATTTTCCCTCCTCTTCTTAGTCGAATTCACATAGAAAGAAGCTTTGCGAATAAAATCCAAATAAAAAGAAACCCTCCAGTTCGGGGAACTGAAATACAAAAAGTTGATGAAACCATGATACTGCAAAACAAACCAACTATACAGCCCTCCAGAATTTCCGCTACGTTACCCGCTCACCCTTGGACAAAAACAGGAACGACACCAGTGGCGACACCCTCAGTCGCCGGGATACTCCCAGACAGCCAACACCCTGGTAGATGCAGAACCCGCCGCTGAACACCGAACACCGACAATCTAAACTTGGACGACACACACTGACAACACCCTCAGTCGCCGGACACTGCCAGACAGCCACCCCCGGGTACATGCAGAACCCGCCGCTGAACACCGAAACACCGACAGCTAAACTCGGGTACCCAAACCTTCAGAAGTCGGTCGAGGGCAGACCCAGAACCCCTGCCCCAAAGGCAGAAACAAACTTGAGCACAGGCCAACCCAACCTTCGCGGATAACGCCTAAATTTCGTACTGAACAACAGACACACGACGACACTCCGAATTTCACCTCGGAAAACTCACAAGACAGCACTCACATGCAGGGAAATTTCCCCCACTCACATCGAAGAACCCCCAGTTTCACGAGTGTTCGTTTACACACGAAAAACCCCACTATTCCGGCGAGTCTAATGTTCTCCTTCTTTCCCCCTCCAAGAGTTAACAGGTAAGCAAATTCCGGCAGGAATCACGCACTTCACGGCCACTGCCAACCTGGCAACGGCGGGCCACACTCCACAATTGTTTACTGAGGCGACCCGTATCAGTTCGTGCGTGACACACATAAAACACACACACATACACACACACACACACACACACACACACCACACACACACACACACCACACACACCACACACACACACACACAGGATACGAAAAACGAAGATTTATATGGATTAAGGCTAAGCCCATATGAAGGGGTGGTACCAGCAATACACATATTATTATCATCATGAAAGAAAATGAAAAGAGAAAACAAGTACATTTGCATTATACAATGATGTAAAGAATACACAGTAGTAGACTTTTTGTGCTTCATGAGGATAGAGAGAGAGAGAGAGAGGAGAGAGGAGAGAGAGTGAGAGAGAGAGGAGAGAGAGAGGAGAGAGAGAGAGAGAGAGAGGGGAGAGGAGAGAGGGGAGAGAGAGAGAGAGAGAGAGAGAGAGAGAGAGAGAGAGAGACGAGAAGTTCAGCCCCGCAGGTCGAGTTGTTTTGGCAATGGGAAGATCAAAGCACAGCGTTTTTCACCCCACTCTTGAGGAGTGCAATAAACTACGAAGTATCGTCATCACTCGGACATTACTGTGGTTTTTCATGCCTGAACGTCAGGCCAGGGACACGGGAAGATTTACAGAGTTGGGGGCAATTTTCAAAATAAACCCCCAAAACTGTTGCGCTTTGTGAATTCAAACCAAGAACCTCATCTAAATTCTCTGATCAGAAATCGGTCCGTTTCCCGCCTTACGGTCACGCGTTGCGATGTACATTTGGGTGCCCTCTGGCGACGGTTCATATGATGCAATGACCTTTTGGGGGGGAAACCTTTTTCCCTCTGAGACGTAGAAAACGTTTTG
>JAFLJL010017840.1:99471-112536 GCA_018398815.1 Conus ventricosus | reverse complement strand
ATTGAAGTCTTACTTGTCAGGAACAGTAATATGCCAATCCTAGGGCACTTTCGCCCGAAAACTGTTTGAGGGCGAAAGTGAGTTAGGATTGGCATATTACTGTTCTCTACTGGACAGAGGGCAGAGAGTCGCTTGACCCGTCACTTCTGGGTCACCCACGGGTAGCTGGTAAGCATCAGTTTCGTGGTTCGTTTGTTTTTGTTGTTAGCCGGCTAATTCTCTTTTGTGCAATTTCTTTTTGTTTTCAAAATTATAAAAGAAATATTGTTTGAGACCACTTTTCTCTGGTTAATTCAATCTTTAACCTGGCCGTTCGAAATTATATCCAAAATTCTTTCTCCTTTCAATGCATCTGGTTATGCGGTAGTCGGTGGGGATGGAGGAGAACCTGGTGATTTAGGGTTGGAACTTGCTTGGTCTCGCTCGTCCGCCCCTGTCACAATCACCGGTCTCTTATTCTTCGGCCACCGTCTGTTTGTGTGTGCAAGGGGAACGAGTTTTATGTTTGCGAGCGTGCGTACACATGATTAGTCGTTTGGATGCGTGGTTGGAGAATTGTGTCATTTTTGAAGTGTTGCTATAAAATGTGGTGATAATTGTGCCATTGAATTATTATTTGCAAATGTGGTGGCGGTTATAAAGCAATGGTTGCTGTATTAGTTCAAATCCTAAGGAAAAGAAATGTGTTGTGATCATTAAACGTGGGTGGAGGGATGGAGATATAAATTCTTTTATTCACTCTGTTAATTCAATGTCATTTTTTTTTGCCTGCTTCGTGTGAGGGGACCTTTAGCGAACATTCCTCAGTTGGTTTGTTTACTGTGTTATGCTCAGGTCTGTGTTGAGCTGGTGCTATTAATGTATTCAGCAAACCTCCCCTCGCCCATCATGCGAATGGCTGTTAGGATTTAACAGCATATGTCAGACCGTACTGACTGCGGGGTTCCAGTACCCTTTCTTCTTTCCTTCCAGTTCCGTTTTCTCTCCTCCCGGGGGCTTCACCCGAAGCTTGCGCTGTTGGGGCCACGCAGTGTGAGGAGTACGTGGACCTTGCTGGATGGTCCTAACCCTGTCCGGGACTTTCCGCGACGACGCCTCGTCCCACGGGAGGCGTTCTCCACTGCCCACGGACCTCCTGCAGCGCACGTGACCAGCGTGTACCCTTCTTTCCTTCCAGACCCTCTTTCTCTCCTCCCAGGGGCTTCACCGAAGCTGGCGCTGTTGGGGCCACGCAGTGTGAGGAGCACGTGGACCTTGCTGGATGGTCCTGGCCCTGTCCGGGACTTTCCGCGACGGCGCCTCGTCCCACGGGAGGCGTTCTCCACTGCCCTCGGACTTCCTACAGCGCATTCGACCAGTGTGGTTAGCTCTGTGTCGTGCGGTTTGGGGTCGTGTATGTGTCGGGGGTGTCGGCATTGAGAGACTCTGTTCGGGGACAGACCCGCTTTGGGGCACCTTGTTCGACACGGTATTCTCAGAGGACTTTGGAGAGACAGTGGTGAGGGGGGAACCTCGTTAAGCACAAAAAAGGAACGTGTGTTTTGAAATGCTTATTTATGATTATGGTTATGTTGTGTGCGTTGAAATGCTTGTTTGTGACTATGGGTATGTCGTGTGTGTTGAAATGCTTAATTGTGTGTGTGTCGTGTGTGCTGAAATGCTTGTTTGTGATTGTGCATGTTGTGTGTGTTGGAATGCTTATTTGTGACTGTGTGTGTTGGTGTGAATAAATGGGGTGTTGTATTGTAATCCTTCTTGTGTGGTCTCTTGCGGGGCGTGTGAGGTCAGTCACTCCCTTCACTCCCATCTAGACCGATCCTGTCAGGGCAGACCTCCAGGGGTCGGTCGTGACACCCTAATTTACCTTTCCGCCCATTTAACCCAGTTTGGTTCCACGCTCAAACACCAAAACTTAACCTCTACAAAACGTGTCTATCCGAGGTACCACCACCCGTCACCTATCGATCGATAAACCTCACACATGCGCGAACACAACGCATGCAGTAAGCTCTCTGCACCTGCCACACGCTGCGTGCCAGACTCCTCCCTTTTCAAAACTTAAAGTTTCGGTCCTCAGACACCAACCTACACTCTCAGAAAATAACCAATCTTTACCAACCTTGAAAACAGTATTTCTGTACACCAGCAACCCCTACCAAGTACAACACATGATGTCTTAGCACACCAATACTACTGTAACAAATCCACCTATCTGCATCAATGTAGATCCGAAACGCACATTACTTTATTCCTACGCTTACGGTTTTCCTTGACTTTAAGTTTAAGTTATATCCTTTTTTTCCTTCAACTTCCGCACATTTAAACTTCCTCCTTCTCTTCTTAGTCGAACTCACATAGAAAGAAACTTTGCAAATAAAAGTAAATCAAAAATCCTCCAGTTCTGGGGACTGATATACAAACGTTTATGAAATAATGATATCTGCAAACAACCAACTTTACAGCTCTCCCGAATTTCCGCAACGTTACACGCTCACCTTGGACAAAACAGGAACGCCACACACCGGACGACACCCCCAGTCGCCGGGACACTGCCAGACAGCCAACGCCCTGGTAGATGCAGAACCCGTCACTGAACACCGAAACACCGACAGTCTAAACTCAGGTAGCCAAACCTTCAGAAGTCGGTCGATTGCATACCCAGAACCCCTGCCCCAACGGCAGAAATAAACTTGAGCACGAGGCCAACCCAACCTTCGCGGATAACGCCTCAATTCGTACTGTCTTGCAGACACACGACACTCCGAATTCACCTCGGAAACTCACAAGATAGCGAGTCTAATGTTCTCCTCCTTCCCCCCTCCAAGAGTTGACAGGTAAGCATACTCCCGGCAGGAATCACGCACTTCATGTCCACTGCCAACCTGAGAATGGACGGGCCACACTCCACAATTGTCACTGAGGCGACCTGTGTCAGTTCGTGCATGACAGACGCTCTGAGGCAGTTGCTGGCCAGTCCATGCTCTGATGTTGTCCTCCCATCTCTTTCTGTGTCTTCCTCTCCTTCTGTCTTACACTGTTCCTGGTAGAATGGTTTTGGCAAGTCCTGTAGATGTTGATACATGACCATACCATCTCAGTGTCCTTCTTTACTCTGTGGACAACAGGTCTTCGTATGGTCCAATGGCATGCCTTACTCTGGTCCGGACCTCCAAGTTAGTAATATGGTCTTTGTATGAGATGCCAAGGATCTTGCAGAAGCATCTCATCTCTAATGAATCCTTCTTTCAAGTTCAGCTGTCAGAGTCCACGTCTCACAGGCATAGAGAAATATGGCAATGACCAGGGAGCGCAACCGTCTGATCATGGAACCGATTGTGATGTTTCTGTCATTCCAGACAGGTCTTAGTCTGGCTAGCGCTGCTGTTGTTTGTGCAACTCTCAGTATAGGTCAGGAAATACACACACAGCTCATTGTGATGAGCTCACATACTGATGTTTGGTGTGCTGACACATTCACACCACTTTCAACCTGAAGAAACAAAAATTGAAACAAGGAATAAAGGTTACAGTATTCATGAGATAACAGTACGTTGTGCACGTGTGCCGGCAAGTGTGCGTCCGCACACTTGCATGCTTGAATGCCATCATCAGTGAGTGTGTGTGTGTGTGTGTGTGTGTGTGTGTGTGTGTGTGTGTGTGTGTGTGTGTGTGTGTGTGTGTGTGTGTGTGTGTGTGTGTGTGTGTGTTTGTGTGTGTGTGTGTGTGTGTGTGTGTGTGTGCGTGCGTGCGCGGGCGCACCCTTGCGTGTGTGTGTGTGTGTGTGTGTGTGTGTGTGTGTGTGTTTTGTGTGTGTGTGTGTGTGTGTGTGTGTGTGTGTGTGTGTGTGTGTGTGTTGTGTGTGTGTGTGTGTGTGTGTGTGTGTGCGCGCGCGCGCTCGCGTGCGCGTGTATTTGTGTGTATGTAAATAAATGAGTGTGTATGTGTGTGTGCGAGTGTGTGTGTGTGTGTGTATGTGTGTGTGTTTGTGTGCATGCGTGCGTGCGTGCGAGTGTGTGTGTGTGGATTTATTTATATATATGTGTGTGTGTGTGTGTGTGTGTGTGTGTGTGTGTGTGTGTGTGTGTGTGTGTGAGAGAGAGAGAGAGAGAGAGAGAGAGAGAGAGAGGAGAGAGAGAGAGAGAGAGAGAGAGAGAGAGAGAGAGGGGAATGTATGCGCAAGTATGTTTTTAATATACGAAAACGCCTAATTCTTTTCTTTTTTTTTACCCCTGACGATAAGTGTGAAAAGACAAGCGATGTACGTGTTGTCTACTTTTTGCACCAATCCTTTCCAGGCTATATCCAGTCTCCCCTGTGGATGGGGCCACACCTCACTCCACTGGTCTGGAAAGCTGGGCAGCCCTGGAGGTCCCGAACGGTTCGGCAGTCATGGTCAGCTTCCAGAACATTCGCTGTCAAGCTGCAGTTCTGGGACCACGCTGACACTGTACGAAGGCCGCCACGAGTCAATGCAGCTGAAGAATCAGTTCATGTGCATCAAGGATCCACCCCAACCGACCATCCACACCCGGGGTGTACACTTACATTTCGTGACAGGGCCCACCAACGAGGAGCTTGACGAGGGCTTCCGGATGAAGTTCACCGTGCATCCTTCGTCACGGCTTCTGAAGAAGGTGAGCGACGACGTCACACTGACTATGACCCGATTCGGCGAAGATGATTTCTACGATAAGGGAAACATCTGGAACTGTTCCGTACCTTTCTGGAAGGAGTTTGCCGGCCACTTTCCTTGTAACAGCAGGTGGAACTGTCTTCGTGGGGAGGACGAAGAACTCTGTCCTTACACCAATGCTGAACTGTGTGACGTGGGTCATCTATGGCTGACCGACAGCTGTCACCAAGTTGTTCGTTCACCCACGATGATGGCGTGGTACGAAGCTGCCATGGAGTGTATCCGACGAGGAGGGACTTTGTCCAGTCTGAACACGGAGAGAAAGTGGGACATGATGGTGCGCTACATGTCTCTGCGGTCTGAGGAATTGGCTTTCTTTGGGATTTCGACTTTTGGGGTTTATGTCAGTCCCATGTAAGTTGAGACAAGTATGTGCACGCGCCTCGTTTGTGTAGGTCCCATTGATTCTTTTGTTTCTGTAGTACTGTGTTATTCGCTGAGGGAGTTTTTAACGTCCTTGGCAAAAAGACGTCAAAATGTTGTTATTCCGTTGAACGAAAGGGGACAAGCAAATTACAAGACAAAACAGATCGCGTTTCGACCTCTTTGGTCTTCTTCAGATCGGAACGTTCCTTGAAGAGGATTCCTGTCTTTTTTTTATAGAGTCTATATTGGCTTTCACTAGCATTCAACCAACTGTAATTAGCACGTTAGGGAAGCTACGACAAACTCTGATGACGTGGATTAACCAAGGCTATGCTTGGCTTGGGGTCTCACAAAAGGTGTTACTGGTAATATACTGAACATTCCAGGAATGGTGGGAATCTTAGAATCTAGGCATTTTTTCAGAATTCCAACATTGCCTACCGATTGTAGAATTGTACCTTTTGCCATGGAAAAAAACATAGAAATGCGCCATGCGCGTTTTAATAATAATAATAATAATAATAATAAGGAACATTTAGTGCGCTTAATCTTAAACAAAAGCCCTAAGCGCTTACAGCAATAAGCCCTAACACACACACACATACACACACACACACACACACAACACACACACACACACACACACACACACACACACACACACACACACATACACACACACACACACACACACACAAACAGACACACACACGCACACACCCACACACCAGCGAAGGAGCAGAAAAATTATGTTTTGAAGAGAGTTGTTTTGAGGGAGGACTTGAAAGAAGAATGATGGCAAACGCTGACAAAACTTACCGTGTTCCTCTGCTCAATTGATTTTGTGCCAACAGATGCGATTCATGTTATGCTCACATATGTGCAATTCATTAGATGTAACCTTCTTCGCGTTTTGAATTCATGAATACTTTACATGACCTTTTTTCGTTTTTCTTTTCTTTTCTTTTTTTAGTAAATCGACATCAGCGAAAATCTGCACCATTTTGGCCAAGGATTGGAAGGAAGTAAGCCATACAATATCTACGTACGATGTTAGCTAACATATATAGATCCACAAGTCAAAATTTTCAGTGTATTGCTGACAGCATAACGGACTGGCTTGAGCAATATTGATAGGGTTGATGGCTCGAAAGGGTATCAAGCCTCTCAAGCAGTACGATGTGGAGGGGCTGTAAAGTGAGTAGTGGCATTTTGCTACTCACTGTATCGCGCTTAATCATCGGTCAACCTTCATGACTGCCTTGCTCACCTGCCAGTCACTCTGTGCGACGACTTGATGATGATGCGCCAGCAAGCAATAGCAGGTCTCCCGCATTCCCTGTCCAAGCTGTTACCGCACATTCCGTGCACGCATCGGCTTGGTCAGCCAGCTGCGTATCCACAAATCATCTCGCCCCCCTCAGCCCACAAGGTGACCGAAGTGGTTCTCGTTGACCCGACAGACGAACAACAACAGTAACGTTACAACTCTTAAGCCACAGACATTGACCTGACATCTTGGCCAAAACGTGTATAGAAACATGAACACAGACATTGACCCTGACATCTCTGGCTGAAACGTGTATAGAAACATGAACACAGACATTGACCCTGACATCTCTGGCTGAAACGTGTATAGAAACATGAACACAGACATTGACCCTGACATCTTGGCTGAAACGTGTATAGAAACATGAACACAGACATTGACCCTGACATCTCTGGCTGAAACGTGTATAGAACATGAATTCTACAACCGAGAAATTTAACCAAGAGCATACCCCCCAACTCCCTTTCTTCTCTCTGTGTCTGTCCGTCTGTCTGTCTGTCTGTTCCTCCATCCCTCCCCCTCCTCTCTCTCCTCTCTCTTTTCTTCTCTCTCTCTCTCTCTTCTCTCTCTCTCTCTCTCTCTCTCTCTCTCTCTGTCCCTGAGCCTGTTTTTTTTTCTGCGCTCAACTCTCGACTGTTTTCTTTTAAGTTTCTGCTTCCGTATCTTTTTGCAAGCTATACCTCTGTCTCTCAGTCGAGTCTCTTTATGTTGCTCTATCTGTCTGTCTGTCTTTCTTTCTGTTTGTGTGTCCATCTGCTGCCTGCCTTTATGTCTCCCTGTCTGTCCGTCTGTCTGTCTGTCTCTCTCTCTCTCTCTCTCTCTTCTCTCTCTCTCTCTCTCTCTCTCTCTCTCTCTCTCTCTCTCTCTCTCGTCAGGGGTTATTTTAACGTCTGTTCATCATCGATGATATTAGAGGATTCTCTCTCTCTCTCTCTCTCTCTCTCTCTCTCTCTCTCTCTCTCTCTCTCACACACACACACACACACACACACTCTCTCTCTCTCTCTGTCGTCTCTCTCTCTATATATATATATCTCTCTCTCTCCCTCTCTCTCTCTTTCTCTCTCTCTCTCTCTCTCTCTCTCTCTCTCTCTCTATATATATATATATATAATATATATATATATTGTTAAAAATATATTTTTTTAAATGAAGTGTTAAAATCAACAAGCTTGTTTCGAACCTCTCGCTCTCCTCAGGATCTATATATATACGATAAACAGTAAACAAGTGGGGTATGTTTTGCTCCCATAAGGAAACCTAACACAGAGTAACTTTTATTCAAGACTGGCACAGCCTTTTAAACTTGAATAAAGTCAGACAAAATACGTAGACGAACAATCTAATAGTGGTGGAAAAACAAGCGCAGGCCAACAACTCAACTGTCTAGCAAAGATTTGGACTTGAGGGGAGGGGAGAGGGGAGTTTGAAGATGGAGAAACTGGGAAAATGAAATTTTAAAAATGTTACAGATATGAAAACTCTTCACTAGCTGCATAAGGGAACCATCGCAATCCCTTTTGAAGGCAGATATATTTGTATTGCCTGCTCCGAGGCCTTTCGCCCGCTGGATCGGGACGCATCAGGGAGACACGGCTGGTTGTGTCTGCGCTTCCGGCGTCAAATAGAGACACACCACAGTCCATAATACTGTGGTGTTCTCACCACCATGGGTGCAAAAAAGAATCCAATAGCACCCCCAGAGCAGCCCGCGAAGAGTAGTAATGCAACCAAACGAAACTGTGGGGAGGAAAAAAAGTTGCTGTAAAACGAAAGACATTATGCAAATAATATAAAATGTAGTGGACAGTCTTTGAGCCTACGCCTGAGGATCCACCCAAAGATGCAAGGGAGATCAAAAGACAAACTACGCCTGAGGATCCACCCAAAGATGCAAGGGAGATCAAAGACAAATACACAGACGGACAGAAACAAATACAAATAACCTCAATTTAATCAAAGCAAAATCGGAAATGAAATGAGGTAGGGAACAGTAAACGATAAACAGTAAACAAGTGGGGTATGTTTTGCTCCCATAAGGAAACCTAACACAGAGTAACTTTTATTCAAGACTGGCACAGCCTTTTAAACTTGAATAAAGTCAGACAAAATACATAGACGAACAATCTAATAGTGGGGGAAAAACAAGCGCATTCCAACAACTGAACTGTCTGACAAAGATTTGGACTTGAGGGGAGGGGAGAGGGGAGTTTGAAGATGGAGAAACTGGGAAAATGAAATTTAAAAAAAAAGTTACAGATATGAAAACTCTTCACTAGCTGCATAAGGGAACCATCGCCCGCTGGATCGGGACTCATCAGGGAGACACGGCTGGTTGTGTCGTTTGGTTGCATTACTTCTCTTCGCTGGCTGCTCTGGGGTGCTATTGGATTGATTTTTGCACCCATGGTGGTGAGAACACCACAGTATTATGGACTGTGGTGTGTCTCTATTTGACGCCAGGAGCGCAGACACAACCAGCCGTGTCTCCCTGATGAGTCCCGATCCAGCGGGCGAAAGGCCTCGGAGCAGGCAATACAAATATATCTGCCTTCAAAGGGATTGCGATGATTCCCTTATGCAGCTAGTGAAGAGTTTCCATATCTGTAACATTTTTTTTAAATTTCATTTTCCCAGTTTCTCCATCTTCAAACTCCCCTCTCCCCTCCCCTCAAGTTCAAATCTTTGCCAGAGAGTTCAGTTGTTGGCCTGCGCTTGTTTTTCCCCCACTATTAGATTGTTCGTCTATGTATTTTGTCTGACTTTATTCAAGTTTAAAAGGCTGTGCCAGTCTTGAATAAAAGTTACTCTGTGTTAGGTTTCCTTATGGGAGCAAAACATACCCCACTTGTTTACTGTTTATCGTTTACTGTTCCCTACCTCATTTCATTTCCGATTTTACTTTGATTAAATTGAGGTTATTTGTATTTGTTTCTGTCCGTCTGTGTGTTTGTCTTTTGATCTCCCTTGCATCTTTGGGTGGATCCTCAGGCGTTGGCTCAAAGACTGTCCCCTACATTTTATATTATTTGCATAATGTCTTTAGTTTTACAGCAACTTTTTTTTCCTCCCCACACTTTCGTTTGGTTGCATTTCTACTCTTCGCGGGCTGCTCTGGAGGTGCTATTGGATTCTTTTTTGCACCCATGGTGGTGAGAACACCACAGTATTATGGACTGTGGTGTGTCTCTATTTGACGCCGGAAGCGCAGACACAACCAGCCGTGTCTCCCTGATTAGTCCCGATCCAGCGGGCGAAAGGCCTCGGAGCAGGCAATACAAATATAGCTGCCTTCAAACGGGATTGCGATGGTTCCCTTATGCAGCTAGTGAAGAGTTTTCATATCTGTAACATTTTTTTAAAATTTTATTTTCCCAGTTTCTCCATCTTCAAACTCCCCTCTCCCCTCCCCTCAAGTCCAAATCTTTGCCAGACAGTTCAGTTGTTGGCCTGCGCTTGTTTTCCCCCACTATTAGATTGTTCGTCTATGTATTTTGTCTGACTTTATTCAAGTTTAAAAGGCTGTGCCAGTCTTGAATAAAAGTTACTCTGTGTTAGGTTTCCTTATGGAGCAAAACATACCCCACCTGTTTACTGTTTATCGTTTACTGTTACCTACCTCATTTCATTTCCGTATATATATATATATATATATGTATATATATATATATATATATTATATATATATATATATATATATATATATATATTATATATATATATATACAAGTAAAGGTGTGTGTGTGGTGTGTGTGTGTGTGTGTGTGTGTGTGTGTGTGTGTGTGTGTGTGTGTGTGAGAGAGAGAGAGAGAGAGAGAGAGAGAGAGAGGCCTGTCCCCCACCCCCCCCCCCCCCCCCCCCCCCCCCCCCAGTCTTCAAAAAATTCTCGTCTGCCTCTTGAAGTCCCTGGCCATTCTTCAAATGTCCCGCTAGGGGATGTTCTGCCATACCACGCCCGTCGGGTACCTGACCTTCGATGGTGTGCGCGCTGCTGTTGCCTTCATAGGAGCAAATGTACGTTTGGTATGCAGCTCAATCCCCGAGTCATTGGTCTTATGTTCATTGCATTGAACTCGAGTTGGCTACGGCAGCCAAGTGATGGAGGTGATGGAGGTGAGATTTCATTGCCTAAGTTACCGCCCATGGCGAAGTAGTTAGCGTTGAGGACTCCCGGCTGGGAGGTCCTGAGGTCGAGACCCATCAGAGCCATTTATTTACTGGACTTTTCTGCCCCAGTCGGCTCCTACCCAGGGCTGAGTTTGCTATGGGCCCAGCTTGGAAGATTGGGACCACACATTCCAGTTTCATCCACTTGCATTCCTTACCCCCTCCCCCCTGCCCATGTCTTCTCAGGCTGTCTGTAATCACCCTTCCCCTCTCCACCTTTCAAACGCACACTTACACACTGTCCAGGACGGGGGAAAATCGTGATGGTATTGCTTAAGTGCACTAAGTTGATGTATTATTAGTCAGGCTTAACACACCAAGGTTATCTTTGCACTCATACACGCATATGCACACTCATGCGCCCATCAAACATTCGCCTCTCTCTGGGAATGGGATGTCACGCATTCGTCTCTCTCCTAACACGACTGAGAACAAGAAATGCAATTTCTATGCTACTTATAATTAATCATGAACAATCAAATCACACACAATGAAATATCAGAACATAAAGATCAATACTTCCTAATCCCGGGTTATAATAAAAATGACTTCTTACCTGGCCAGGTTTTCACACACACAACCACGCTTTCACACCACACCACAGTTCTGAAAAAGTCTCTTCACGTCTTCTTCCGCACTGCTTGATGGTGATGCCCTTGGTTGACTGGCTCCAGGCTTCAGGACTGGGTCTTCGTGGTCGTCTCTGGGATCTCGACGTCGAACTCTTCTTCTTCGTCTTCTTCACCCACCTCTGGGTTCAAATTCAGTTTGTCTGTCTTCACCCACCTCTGGGCTTCAAACTTAGTTTCCTTCTCTTCCAGCTTGTCTTCAACCCTAAGACTTAGCTGTCTCTTCTTTTCTCCCAGACCACGTTTCTCTCGACCCTTTCTCTGTCCTGCTCACTCCTCTCCTCTCTCTCTCTTCTCTGCCTTCTCCTCTCTCTCTCCTGGTGTTGTTCTCCCGACACGTTGTTCTCCCTCAGTTTATATAGGGAGGGAAACAAAGGATTCCCCTTCGGGCCATGCCTTTGTCCCTGCTGCTTCTCAAACCCCTAGTTCACAAGTACCCTGAATTCTCCACTCGCTACATTCCACACACATCAGCATTTACACACAGCCCTACCTAATTGATTAGCAAACACACACTTAGCCCCAGATGGACATCGAAAATTCCCGCCGACTTCGGTGGTCAGTTAACACAGTAATTATCTTAAGGAGGGTTACTACAACCTCCACCTGCCTTCAGCCAGCCTGACAATAGAACCAACACAGTGACCCACGGCAATACCATCTGAACAAATCCAAGGCCCCTGCTCTTCACTGACTGTTTACACAAGAACCTCAGCTGACCGAGCATTTAGCGCCCACTGGGGCCCCGAGGTCGTAGTGGTTACAACCCTTCCCCCTTTCGCCACCAGGCAGGTCCGAACTCTCTCCTAGGTGTTGTTTGTCATCTGACCACTTCGGCCGTGTGCGGTGGGTAAGGTACCATGGTTAATTGGTCAATTACCTATTTGTATACCACGTACAATGTCCTTTGTCTCCAAGCGTCTAATGCCTTTTGTGAGAGGTTTCACGCTCCTTGACAAATTCCCCCCACTCGAAGACAATGCCCTGCATTGACTAAAACACATTCAAGGAGATGAAACTCGCATAATTTTCCCATTTAAACCAGTGCTAATATCGGCCTCTCATAAGCCTACTTACACCAGAGAACGCACGCAAGATGTGTCTTGCAACAAAAATTAGAGAAAAATCAATACATACACACTATCCAAGCAAATATCAACATAGATCTGGAATCTCCACCAGCTCAAATGTCGTGTGGGGCCCTATAACCATTATGTTTCTACGGAAATTCTCTCCCTTTCTTCATACACGTGGCCCGCAACCAGCCACGTCACGCATACACGACACTGCAAAAGACGACGCACACACTACATATTTACAGTGCCGGCTTTTCCCCCAACTATTTTATTTTGGCCTACGGTCCCGTCACTCTTTCTTCACTGTCTAACCCACGTTGTCGTACGCGCGACATGTGTTGCAATGTGAACAGAAACGCCTGACATCACCAAGGATACCTGGCCAGTAGTACTCTTGCGTCACAACCTTTTGTGTGGCCTTTCTACCGCGATGGCCCGAGTCTGACGTCACATGATTGTCGGACATCACTGCCTTTCTGTGCTGCCTAGGAACGACAACCTGCTTCTTCGTTTTTCCCGAACGCGAATGAGTAAAAGTTCGGTACAATATGCCGTTCTCTAACTCGAACCCGATCGTACCTCTTTAACATTTTTCTTCTGCCCTCTGTGAGCAAAACCAAACAGTTTACTGAGCGAGTAGTCGCCCTTTTGTTCTGCTCGCAAGTGAGAGGGGTTTGTCTCACGGACACGCTCCATTGCGTTCTGAAGTGTGTGACTGCTCGGGGCCTTTCTCTCCCGTGATTTCCTTCTCTGATCAACAAGAAATCCGGTCTGGTTCCTACCACGTCTCCCAGGATGTTCCAA
>JAFLJL010017840.1:90719-98471 GCA_018398815.1 Conus ventricosus | reverse complement strand
GATTAAAAATTCCAAAGTTAAAAAAAAGGGATCAAATGTCTGATTGGTTAGATAGTCGTGGACTGTTTCCCCCCCCCCCCCCCCCCCCCCCATCTCCTCTCTTCTTCAAGGATAGGCACTAATTGAATATGGTGGCGATAGACAGGTTACATGCAAACATCATTTGTTGTATGGCCGAGTGTAAACAAGACTGGATGACGATTTTCAAATCTGTATGCCCTGTAAGCTTATACAGTTCATGCGACATGGACAGGTGTAACTCTGTCAAGTTTCTTGCTTGGCTGTCTCAGTTTATCTGTCAGTTTCTCTGAACATCTACCACTCCTCTCCCTGTCGCTCTCTCCTCTCTCCCTCTCTTTCTCATTCTTTTCGCTTGTAGTACCCTTCTTCTTTGTACATTAGTCTTTCTTAGTGTTTTTCTCCCTTCCTCTGTAAGTCGAAGGGGGCAATGCCATGAACAGTTGTGTAATTATATACGTTAACCTTTTTTATGAATGTGAATGGATTCCATTTCACGACAGAAACCGAAAAGTAAAGCTACGTTTTCGCTACAGGTATGCAGTGAAAGGTGACTTTTTTCTTATTTGTTATATGCATTGATGGGTAAATAGTTATAATAATATTAATTTTGGTTGATTGTTTATTGATATCATTTATACCTTGTTCTTTTTGTCTGCGCATTGATGGGTAAATTAACAATAATAATTATTTGAAAATTTGAAGTTTTACAGACTGAAAAGCCCTAAACAGAAATGATCTGTCTGGTATAGTCTTTGCTTCATTTTGTTTTAATTTGACAAGGTACACAGAATCAAGTAAAATCAATTTATCTCTTTCTGTTCATTGCTAAGAATGTTTCTCATCGACCTTAGCCAGGTTTTCCCATACTATGTGACCTTAATGTCAATTTGAATTGTAAGCGACTTGTTTTACCTTTTAGACCAGTCGCTGCTTATGCACATTTTTTCCTGTGCTGGCAGCTGTGGTCATGATTGTGGGTGCAGGTTGGATATTCCGTTCGGCGATTGCAGTGCAAACTGGGCGAATCGCCCAGTTTTTATTTTATTTTTTATTTTTATTTTTTTAATGGTTTTGCCCTAGTTTGCATACAGATCTGATTGTCTGGTCTGCAGTCATGAATGTGGCCTCTGGGGACCGGCGATGTTGAATTTTCATTGTGAGTGTATCAATGGAAAGATGGTTAATTAAGGTGGATTACATGTTGACGTCAATATGTACAAGGACAAGAAGTTATTTCACTGGTGTCAATGCTTAATTTCAGCAACACACCATTGTGTTGTATTTTCTCAGATTGACTTCAGACACTTGCATCAATGCCTTGAATTGGGAATTATGGTTCATGAAAGTTTTCCTCTTTTTTTTCTTTTTCTGTGTATTTGCACTTGTGAACGAATTATTACTATTGCCCTTGGTTCATTTCTTTTTAAGAATGATTGCTAATTTTGTTTATTTTGTCAATGATTGACCTGTTATAGGTTTGTTTTGAAATTTCAAATATTTTTATAAAAGAACTTGTGAAGATAAAGCATGAATAGGTTATGTTTAAATGATTGTGTACTTATTCAAATATAATTCTTTCAGCATGAACTATATGTTTTTACACAAAAGCAATAGTCCTCCAAAGGGAAGAAAAACAGTATAGAAAAATCACAATACCACTCATCTAATTTTCGGCCACGTGGCCTTTTTCAAGAGAAAAAAACAAAAACAATGCAACTATGTAATGTCCATCTTTGGTGGCTGGTCAGGGCAAAGAATTGACGTCATAAATATTCTTACGCAATTTCTGACATCATAATGTGTGATGTCATCAACAAGGGAACAAAAAAAAAAGGGGGGGTGGGGGGAGGAAGGGGTGCAAGTTGTGTGTGTGTCTGTGTGTAGTTATACAGTAACCAATGTACTCCAAAAACATAACAACACGCTTCATAAATCACAATGAAACTGCGACCATAGTCCTGTCTGTGACTGTGCATGGCATACAAGAACTGTCACCTGAAAAATATATATAAATTTCCTGCAATTCATCATGTTGTTTACAGGTAAATCTGGATAGGGTTGTTACAAATTTGTCTTAACATTACATCCATTTGGCACCCTTGTATCCATGTCCTTATCCATTTTTCTTCAGCAATAAGTCTGAAGCTTTTGCTTTCACTGTAAGCTTTTGCCAACACTGCAACAGCAAGGTCTCCCACTGAATGCTGAAGGAAATGTCGCATTATTGGCTTTTCTCTTTCGCGACATTTCCTTCAGCATTCAGTGGGAGACCTTGCTGTTGCAGTGTTGGCAAAAGCTTACAGTGAAAGCAAAAGCTTCAGACTTATTGCTGAAGAAAAATGGATAAGGACATTGGATACAGGGTGCCAAATGGATGTAATGTTAAGACAAATTTGTAACAACCCTATCCAGATTTACCTGTAAACAACATTGATGAATTGCAGGAAATTTATATATATTTTTCAGGTGACAGTTCTTGTATGCCATGCACAGTCACAGACAGGACTATGGTCGCAGTTTCATTGTGATTTATGAAGCGTGTTGTTATGTTTTTGGAGTACATTGGTTACTGTATAAACTACACACAGACACACACACAACTTGCACCCCTTCCTCCCCCCCCCCACCCCCCCCCCCCCCCCCCCCACCCCTTTTTTTGTTCCCTTGTTGATGACATCACTCATTATGATGTCATAAATTGCGTAAGATATTTATGACGTCAATTCTTTGCCCTGACCAGCCACCGAAGATGGACATTACATAGTTGCATTGTTTTTGTTTTTTTCTCTTGAAAAAGGCCACGTGGCCGAAAATTAATGAGTGGTATTGTGATTTTTCTATTATGTTTTTAGTTAAATGTCTTTATATGTCTCTGGTGAATCTTACATTTACATGTATGTCTATCGGCAAAAAGGCGTTGAGTTTTGAAAGTAAATTCTTGTTCTGGTCATCATTATGTGAAAGAGTGATTGTTAAGTATTTGAATGCTATCTTGTGTATACAGACTCCTTAACAAAAATCATGGACAGCGTTTTCAGGAGCATATCACACAAAAAAGGCATTAAACAAGGATTAATGAAAGAAATGATTTTAGATTTTGAAAAGTATGCAGTTGTAAATCAAAATCTTTAAAACTAAAGAAAAGCATAAAGAAACCTTACTAATTCATAAAAGGGTCTGTGACTTTTGTTGACGAGTGTATTTACTTCTTCTCTTTTTCATGTGTGCTTTGCAATTTTACATTCTTATCTAGTTTCATTCATCTTCATGCCGTCAGACACAAACCTTCCATTCTTCATATTTGTGCACGCCCTTCCTTGTCTTTCTTTCATTATCACCAAAAACAACAGTTTTTCTCGTAAACGTTCACTTTTTTCTTTTTTCTTTTTTTCATTCATTTCTTTTTCCAGTTTCATTTTGGGATGACACTTAAAGAGACCTTCTCTTTCTATTCTTGCACCTTGGCTTATGAAGACTGCAGGGTCATCCCAAATGCTGAAGCACTTGAACACTATGTACAGATGCACAAAGATTAGGGATGAGAACATTACAAATGTGATTACTGTGCATTACCCCGCCGGTTTGTTTCCCATCTGAGCCTGGACTTTTCCCCCATCCCTTAGACCATTGACCAGTGGTCTGGGTGCTAGTCTTTCGGATTCAGACGAAAAAACCGAGGTCCCGTGTGCAGCATGCGTTTAGCGCACATAAAAAAAAATCCTACAGCAACAAGGAAGTTGACCCTGGCAAAATTCTTTGGAAAACTTCACTTTCGTAGGAAAAACAACTATACAGACATGCATAAACACCAACAAAGTTGGAGTAAAACTGACAATACTCTCAACTATAGTAAGGGTAGCCCAACGAGTAAAACGGGTTCACAAGCTACAGATACTAGAACGCGAAAAAACTATTTAAAAAATAAAATAAAATAAAAAAATTAATTAAAAAAAGCCTCATAGGCAGCCACACTCTAACTTTGCGTGAAAAGACATTGGTTGCTGATTGTTGTCAACTCAGACGTAGGACATCTCTTTTTACCCTCTGCAAAGGTTTTGTTTTGTAACTGCACAACAAACATCCACCTGCTGATTAGATTTAAAGTATAAAACAAGAAAACAAACAAGGCTGAACCTGACCGGGTGCAAAGTCCCCTTACATGGTTATCTGCACAAGGCAAAGGTTACGCAGAGATACGCGGTCAGATTCAAGGAGTCAGCAATTGGAGGAATACCTTGGCTTATAAAAACTGCAGGGTCATCCCAATGCTGAAGCGCTTGAACACTATGTACAAATGCAAAAGCTACGGTGGTTTGAGGATTTTCGAAAAAGGGATATCGGTTTATTTATTTTTTTTTGCTCGCTTAATTTGAAGCAATGGCACTTCTGTTCTCTCTCTTCTCTCTCTCTCTCTCTCTCTCTCTCTCTCTCTCTCTCTCTCTCCTCTCTCTCTCTCTCTCTCTCTCTCTCTCTCTCCACAACACGGACGCATTCTTCCTTGCCCAATGCCAAATTTTATGTGAGGAGAAGTCGCAATTGCAAGCATCTTAATCGAGAAGTACCACTGTATATGAAAAAAAACAGATATACGGTAATAAGAACCATTTATACATTCAAAAAACACAGAAGCAAACATGTGAAATACAGACTCAACTACAGAATTTAAATATCAGATGGCTAACAATTTTATTGGACACCTCATGGATTGGATTCACATTATATAGTGACTGCAGTTATCCTGCATACACAAACAAAGTCTACACACACATACATCTCAGTTTTCGTCATTTGTCAGACAGTGTAAAGAAATCAAGTGTGAAACCCATTTTTCCTCCTTAGTCTGACAGAGTGTATAATATTTAAATTAGATGGAACCCAATGGTATCAAATAAACCCATATTTCACACGAGCGTACTCTGAAAACACATAAGGCATCGCAGTTCTGTTTCTCTGAATTTATAGCAATACTACTCATCAATCTATCTGTCATCCATTTGAAGCCCCAAATCCACAAGAAATAGGGAAACCCAGTTTGCCTAAGTTTAACATGAGACTCGGTTAGTGGCCAAAAGAAGGTATGTGTGTGTGTGTGTGTGTGTGTGTGTGTGTGTGTGTGTGTGTGCGTGCGTGCGTACGTGTGTGTGTGTGTGTGTGTGTGTGTGTGTGTGTGTGTGTGTGTGTGTGTGTGTTGTGTGTGCGTGCGTGCGTGCGTACGTGTGTGTGTGTGTGTGTGTGTGCGTGCGTGCGTGCGTGCGTGCGTGCGTGCGTGCGTGCGTGCGTGCGTGCGTGCGCGAGCGTGCGTGCGTGCGGGCGGGGCGTGCGTGCGTGCGTGCGTGCGTGCGTGCGTGATGCGTGCTTTGCGTGGTGCGTACGTTGCGTGCGTGTGAGTGAGAGAGAGAGAGAGAGAGAGAGAGAGAGAGGAGAAAAGGAGGAGAGAAGAGAGGGGAGAAAAGAAAAAAAATAGTCTATCTTTCTACTTGAATAATCATGCTTATTGCTGTCCTGGGGTAGTGTATGTTTGTTTTTGCTGTGTGTGTGGTGTGTGTGTGTGTGTGTGTGTGTGTGTGTGTGTGTGTGTGTGTGTGTGCGTGTGTGTGTGTGTGTTTTGTGTGTGTGTGTGTTTTTGGGTGTGTGTGTGTGTGACAGCGAGAGAGAGACTTACATCTCTTGGGTCTCAAACAAGTATGTTACATCTTTGCCGTCGGCTGTTGGTTGGTTTACGTGGTGAGCAGGATTTTTAAAACACACACACACACACACACACACACACACACACACACACACACACACACACACACACACCCCAAACACACAAACACACCACAGAATTGATCTTAATCAAACTTAATAAAAAAATAAATAAAAATGACGGAATGCGACCTTCGAACAAACCCTTGACTGATCGGATGGATCCGTGTGATGGATCAGGACAACAGCTGATCCAGGACAGTTCAGTCAGTTTGATACAATGCAAGGGGAGTAACTCTGTGACCAATACCCGCTTTGACTTCGTTGGCCAGGAAAAACACATCCGGGGTCTGTTCAAAATTATTGATCAGATTATTGCGAACTCTTCACTAAACGAAAATAAAATGGAATAAAGTTGCCCGTTATTGTTATAACTAATCGTGAAGTAATGTTATCGAATATTAAAACAGTCTGTTGATATAAACTTTGATATTCCATGTCGCGAAAATTCTGGTTACACATTCAAGGGAAGTAACTTCTTTACTTGTCAGCTCCCTTATTAACTTTCTGTTTTCCACTCCTGAACTGTCAAAGGATGGAACCTTAGTTGAAGTATAAGCTCTTTTAGTGTTCTTTGCTTTGTTTATTATGTTTTGCAGTATCATGGTACAATGCCACTACAATTGCTATTATTATTTATCATTCAGTCGTGATCGACAACGAATATATGTGCTTTTTGCACTTCAGGACCCGGGCTATGACTGCAGAACTTCACTCTAGCATGTTCACTGTACTGTGGGAAACTGCTTTCAGTTCAGTTCAATGGTTATTTTAACGTCTGCTCATCATCGATGATATTTGACGATATCAAAAGGCAACAGAAAATCATGAGAAATACAGCCCTGCTATCTCTGGTCATTTTCTCTCTCACCTCTCCCCTTTCCCACGTGTTAGGATACAGACACTACACTAAGAACACTTCTAAAAAGACTTTAACAAAATCACATCAGTCTGCCCAACTCTGACTGGGCAAGAACGTGTGCGATGTCGTGATACACGTGTACATAAAAATTAGGGTCAATGGTTTCAGATATGCTGTATTTATCCCTTTTTAAATTTTTATGTAAACCCTTTTTAACATTGGGCAGTCTATTTGTATTTTTGATGGACAGAAGCCTCGGTACGCTATGCATGTGCTATGCTGTGATTACCCCTATCCCACACTATTTCACGCTATCGTTATTTAAAACGGACCTTTTTCCTTCCCACAGGAAAAGCACAACTAGCGCCACGATGAACGGACCCCGAGATACAGAAACCTAGACCTTGGGACTTGACCTCGTCTAAACTGCCTCACCCGTTCCCTCTCTCTGCATTTCCCAAACGTCCATCGGGAGCCACCCACCTCAACGACACCCTCACATGGGGGCACAATGGCGAATGCCGGGTCCGTCTGCTAGCGCCTCCATCCAGCGTCCTGCGGTTTGACCTTCCTCCGACGTTCTGCGTTAGGGGCCTGTATGTCAGGATTGTTGAAGTGAGGCCATCACGAACTGTGAAGCAGAATCCACAACCCATCTTGCTGTTGATGCGAAAAATCCTCCGTATGCTTTTAGCATGACTCACGATGTGACCGTGACGATCTCTCATACTCCATTGGTCAGGTTCTTTACTCCAGTGAACATCACCCTTGTGTCATTGTCACAGCAGCCTCAGCTGGACTCTTTGTCAGTCGAATCATTCAGGTGAGTTTTTTGTTTGTGTGCTTGTTGTTATGGGGGGAAGGGAAAGGGGTGGTGGACGGGGCGGAGGGGGGAGGGGTTTGGGGGATAGGGAGGTGAAGGGGATGGAGGGAGAAGAAGGGAGGGAGATGGGTGATGGGGGTGGTAGATTAGGGTTCTCAACATTCCGCCCTTCGATTTTCTTTTTTTTTTCTTTTTTTTTTGTTTTTTTTTTTTTGGGGGGGGGGGTTGCGTCATATCTTCAATCCTGTCTCCACGATGAACCCACAGCTTCTCGAGGTCTTGACGGCTCCCCAAAGCT
>JAFLJL010017840.1:70719-85719 GCA_018398815.1 Conus ventricosus | reverse complement strand
ATATATATATATATATATATATATATAAAATATATATATATAATGCTGAACAATTAAGTATGGGGGAAAACAAGTGTAGGTTAACAATTCTTCCATCGTTATAGTAATGACTTGGCAAAGATTTGAAACTTTGGGGGGAAAAATGAAGAAAACGCATATTTTAAAAATGAAAACCCTTCACTAGCTGCATGAGGGAACCATCGCAATCCCTCTCGAAGGCAGATCTATATGTATCGCCTGCTCGTAGGCCTTTTGTCCGCTGGATAGAAACTCATCAGGGAAACACGGCTGATTGTGTCTGTGCCCTTGGCGTCAAATAGAGACACACCACAGTCCGTAATTCTGTGGTGTTCTCACCACCAAGGGTTCAAATAAAGAATCCAACAGCGCCCCCAAAGCAGCCAGTGAAAGGTAATAGAATAAAATGAAACGATATATATAATATACACACAAGTAAAAGCGCGCGCGCGCGTATGTGTGTGTGTGTGTATGTGTGTGTGTGTGTGTGTGTGTGTGTGTGTGTGTGTGTGTGTGTGTGTGAGAGAAGAGAGAGAAGAGAGAGAGAGAGAGAGAGAGGAGAGAGAGAGAGAGAGAGAGAGAGAGCCTGTCTCCACCGTCCTCCCAGTCTTCACAAAATTGTAGTCTGCCTCTTGAAGTGCCTGTGTATTCTTCAAATGTCCCACTAGGGGATGTTCTGCCATACCACGCCCGTCGGGTGCCTGACCTTCGATGGTGTGCGCACTGCTGTTGCCTTCATAGGAGCAAATGTACGTTTGGTATGCAGCTCAATCCCCGAGTCATTGGTCTGATGTTCATTGCATTGAACTCGAGTTGGCTACGGCACCCAAAGTGATGGAGGTGATGGAGGTGAGATTTCATTGTAGAAGTTTCCGCCCATGGCGAAGTAGTTAGCGTCGAAGACTTCCGGCTGGGAGGTCCTTAGTTCGAGACCCATCAGAGCCATTTATTTATTGGACTTTTCTGCCCCAGTCGGCTCCTACCCAGGCTGAGTTTGCTATGGGCCCAGCTTGGAAGAATGGGACCACGCATTCCAGTTTCATCCACTTGCATCCCTTACCCTCCCCCCCCCCCTCCCCATGTCTTCTCACACTGTCTGTAATCACCCTCTCCACCCCTCCACCTTTCAAACGCATATTTTTACACACACTTTCACACATACACACACACACACACACACAACACACACACCACACACACACACACACACACACACACACACACACACACACCGGTCTAATATCACGAATAGTGGATAGACGTTAAATGAAGGACACACACACACACACACACACACACACACACACACACACACACACACACACACCACACACACACACACACACACACACACGCACGCACGCACGCACGCACGCACGCACGCACGCACGCACGCACACACACACACACACACACACACACACACACACACACACACACACACACACACATACACACACACACAGAGGCAGACACTCACTCACTCACCAGAGAAAGAGAGATAGAGAGAGAGAGAGAGAGAGAGAGAGAGAGAGAGAGAGAGAGAGAGAGAGAGAGAGAGAGAGAGAGAGAGAGAGAGAGAGAGAAAACGAATGAGCGAGCTGTCATTATAATTAGATGACCCTGAATCTATTAAACTTGTCTGGGAATGTTCTACCTTCATCTGAAAATTTTTAGTAATGACAGACAGACTGGTACACAAAGACAGATGCACACACACACACACACACACACACACACACACACACACACACACACACACACACACACACACACACACACACACACAACACACACACACACACACACACACACACACACACACACACACACACACCACACAGAGGATACGAATACGAAGATTTATTTGGATTAAGGCTACAGCCCATACTGAAGGGGTGGTACCCGCAATAACATACTATCATTATCATCATGAAAGAAAATGAAAAGAGAAAGCAAGTACATATGCATCATACAATCATATTAAGAATACACAGAGCATAGACTTTTTGTGCTTCATGAGAGAGAGAGAGAGAGAGAGAGAGAGAGAGAGAGAGAGAGAGAGAAGAGAGAGAGAGAGAGAGAGAGAGAGAGAACCGTAGAAGTTTAACCCCACAGGTACGAGTTGTTTTGGCAATGGGAAGATCAAAGCACAGCATTTTTCACCCAACTCTTGAGGAGTGCAATAACCTTCAGTGTATCGCCACCTCTCAGACCTTACTGTGGTGTCTTCATGCCTGAACGTCAGGCCAGGGACACGGGAAGATTTACAACGTGTGGGCACAAAAATCAAATAAAATCCCAAACTGTTGCGCTTTGTGAATTCAAACCAAGAACCTCATCCAAATTCTCCGATCAGAAATTGGTCCGTTTCCCTCCTTACGGTCACGCGGTCTTTCCGGTGTCCCACGTGACGTGCCCCTCTGAGCGACGGTATGCAAATGAGTCGCATGTGACGCACGAGTTCCTGGCGTGTGACGTAGAAAGCGATTGTTTGGTGAGGTCCTTGCTGGGAGCACGTGAGACCTGCCTGTCATTCTTTGACCATCCCACTCTCCCGTCCTTCTCGTGCAAGAATCAGATACAGGATGTGCCTTACATGTTGGTGTGTGACCACCGACCTGACTGCAGTGATCACAGTGACGAGGACTTCTGTGTGCATCCCCCGTGCATCTCGCACCTCACCTTCGACTGCGAAGAAGAGTACAAGCATCAGGTACGTGGCAGTCAATGTGATGTCCTTTGTGTTTCAAAACTTAAAGAGCAGAATAGTTTCACAGTGAGGTGACTGCAGGCGGAAATAATATTACTAGAAATGACTACAACAGTCGTTGAGCAGCAAATAACCAACTGGTTTTCCGATCACCGTTACAAATATACGAGTTTCGTCTGAACTATTGTCAACTTGATGCCTAGGTTATCTAGATTTAGCTCCCCCCCTTCCCCTTTGAAGTGATGCAGGTCTGTAAGGCACCATCTGCCAACATGAAGGTGTTTTTTTTAATGTGTCCCTTCTGTCTCAGTATGATGCCAGTAATGTCCACTGATTGAGCTTCGTAGTTGAAGACAAAGCAAAACAAATGAAACAAACAAACAACAACAACAACAAAACCTGTCAGTAATGCCTTTTCATGACTGTTTCTTTAAACTGATTCATAATTCTTGTCCTCAAATGTCACCCTGTCCTTCCCATGATATCCAGTTATGTTTAGATTCTCTGACGGACGCTTTGTGACCTCAGTGATGCTTGGTGATGTAAATTGATAGAGACGTGTCCACTGGTTGATACTGTCCATTCTGGAACTCCTCTGCCTAACTGTAGGACGTCCAGCCTCCATGGTGCCCAGGTCTTGGACGGCGACTCAGGGCAGCACCGTGTGTCCGTTCCTGAAATTGAAAATGCGGTCACGATCTTGGAGGAGCGAGAGGTGCATGCGTCCCCCACCCACACTACGAGGACGCCCACTGATGTAAATATACACATACAGAGCGTGAAGTCAGTGCACAGTCAAAAGTAAAGAAGAATTCTATCAGAAGGGCATCAAATGCTTTAGTCTTGGCCTAAAGTCGTCGAAGGTTAAAGAGTTACCATCTGAATGAGCTTGTTGATCTCAGGGTCGTTTTGATCAATCCAGTCTCTATGTTTGTGTTCAACAAAGTCCAGGGTGTCAGCTGCAGCGTTGTACAGGGATTCTTTGAAGGCTTTCCATTCCTCGCCAGTGTTCGACAGACATTCCTGGATTTTTTTCTTGCAGAATCTCTCTGCATTTCTCTCTCTCTCTCTCTCTCGGGGGTCACTTCCGGTTGGCGAAGTGTTGACACTGAGTGACAGGAGCTGCGACTTTAAAGTGAAGTTTCACTGACCTGAGCCCCGACATCAACCTGGAGACTGCACAGTCGTCACTATGCCGGAGACTACGTTGTCATTCCGAGCCGTTTGTGGAGGATTTGTGCCAGTCTTCCTGGCTTTCATGGCTGGACGAGATGTGAAGAAGAAAGCCATGTTTATTCGGACATTGAAACTGGACCGACGGCTACACGGTGTCATAGTTGGCTTGCCCCTGGCGTATTTGTACTCCAGCGTTTTTCTACACCGCTGTGGGGACGTGGAGCTGAACCCTGGGCCTACATCTGGCGGAAGGACGGACAGTCTTCGACAGAGCCGTCTGAAGGGTGCCAGTGACGGTTCTGGTGGAGCCCCTTCGCTGTCACGGACAGCCAGCGAACCGACGCTGAAGGACATCATGTCGATTCTTAACAGTAAGTTCAACGAGGTGAAGGAAGAAATTCGACAGGTCAGAGACATTTGCGCTGGACTGCATGAAGAGTTGACCGAACTGAAGCAAAATGTTACAAATTTAAAACGTGAAAATCAGTCTCTAAGGGAACAAAAGGAAAAACTGTGGAAAAGGTAGAGAACTTGGAAATGAAGACTGACGACTTAGAGGGACAGTCCACAAGAAATAATGTTATCTTTTATGGCATTCCCCGACATGAAAATGAAACAAAAGAGCAATGCGAAGGTTTAAATTAATCAGGGATGTGTTAACAGACAAACTGGACATGACACAGGAGAGAATGTAAATATACGGGTTCAAGACCACCCATCTTATTTTACACGAAAACCCCCTTTTCACATACAAATCACGTCCTTCTCATGTCACTTTTTGCCAAAATTAACACCTGTTTTCTAAACAAAATTAACACACAAAACCGCCAAAAATCGACGTAATCGTTATTTTAAAATGGGGTTTTCGTGCAAAATAAGATTTGGTGATCGTGAACCCGCATATTTACATTCTCTCTCCATGGCATAAAAATTAAGGGTTTACAGTACGCTCTTCTACTTCCAGCACTATCAATAAATCAGAACAACCAATTAGCCTTCCATCTTGATTAGTTATTTTTACATCCAATGAATTTATAGGCCCCTCAATTAATTCTTTAAATTGACTGTTTCTGCCAAACCTACATAACTGATAATCGCAAAACCCTGCCTTAATTGACGGCAGTGCTTGTAGAACTGTAGACGGGTAGCCATCAAACAAAATAGCATATGTTTTTAACTGTTGTAAATGGACATACAACATTGGGTTCACGAGAAAATCAAAAGGTTTGTTACCTTCAAATGATAGGCATTTTCTCTTGTGCTAAATCTATAAGCTCTGTCACTACTGTGGAAGCCTAAGATTTTAGCAAGGCCTTTAGGGAAAGTGTACTCTCTTCTTTCTTCTAGTGGGAAATGTATAGTAATTCTGAGGTTTGCTTCGTTAATTTTTAACAATATGCCAAATTCGCTAAGTACTTCTTTTAAAAAGCAAACGTTGTAGTAACCATCAGGTATTTGCACATGAGTTATTTGATTGCCCACCTCGTTGCTAATATTGATCCAGTTATTCTGAGCTTTTCCAGATATGTTAACCCACATAACTTTAAAGCCAATTTCTTTAAGGGCAATACTACAACTCCCGCGCCAATTGACAATTGGGTACGTTAAGAACACACGTTTGTTTTGTTGGGTTAATAGATGTACATCTTTTTTATAACTATTTTAAAAACTATTTAAAAATGGAACCTTTTAAATATAACGAAAGTGCTACTTACGATGTAGGAGCGTTTTTATAACCCCAATCTTTGGACTTCAGCAATTTAACCATTGCAGTAGATGGATCATATGGCTTCCAAGTCAGACTTGTAAACCCACTAACTAAATATTTAAATCGCCAATAAAGAGTGATAGAGTGCCATCAGCATGGTCATCTCGCCCTATTACGTTTTACCAGAATCAGTTAAATTTTGCCATTTACTGCGCAACTACTGGCTGCGGTGTTTCATATGCAAACATTTAAACCACCCCAATCTTTTAGTAAGGTCAGTATATAACTTTCATGTTTATTACAGTACAGACGAATACTAACTGAACTACAAGTGCCCCTTCCAAGCGACAACGCGTTTAATCCATTTAAAAGCCCATGGACAATAATGCATATGAAAGAATCTGCAAGGAATTTAACATTAATCCTTCAACTGACTTTAGACAAAAGTTAGACCGCAATCATGGGTTAGGCACATTGTATTTGTGGGGTGCAAAAAGAGAATATAATTATGACTACTGGCCTGGCCACACCTCTTTTCAACCAGGCAAACAAGTTCGATTGGGGTCAATTGAACAAAAGATCCTAATGCTTGGCAACATTTATCTTAGATGAAAGTAAAGGCCTAACAATGCCAGGAGTGCAAAGGCTTAATGACTCCATACGGACATACGTTTGGTGTCTATTGGAGCACAAACAAAAACTAAGTCTAGCATAGTAGATCAATCTACGGGCTTTGACGCCAGAAAACAATTTCTAGCATATTTAGAAGATGCTAATTAACTCTGCTGTTGATTTGCCTGCCAGCATACAAAGGTATCAAAACGTTCTTGCACACGCTAGGTCAAAGGTTGACTTTGTTGAGGTCATGGATTATACATGCTACCACTCTGACCTTAGACTGCAGATTGGCATGATACAGAATTAATAACAATGAAATCCTCATAGCTGGAGACGACCAAAACTTAGGACACAATCAAGGCTTAAACACAAGGCCTGCTCCATCCATTTTAAAAAAAGTACCTAGCCCTGAAGAAAGCGATCCAGTTATAAGCGCCCCACAGCCAGAAAAGCACGCCGCCTGGTTGATCTGCCTCGCACTGACGTCACATTAGCGAAAAGACAGCCCTTGTTGTGTTTTTAACTTTTACTGGATTGGCCATACTTTATTTCACTAAAAATTAATCCAGCAGCTAGCACTCCTAACTTCCACAGATGGTCAGCCATATAACCAGCAACTTTGCCTATAGTAGACAAAACCCAACTAACAACACTACCTATTATGCCAGGCAGAGCCATCAAGCGCTTTGGCAGTAACTTCTTTAATAAGTTTGCTAGATGATGTAATTGTTTTCTAATCCAACTTTTACCAGGCTGAGGCACTGGAGGCGCTACTGGCCCTGTTGGTGCACTGCCGGTTAAAGCATAAACGAGTGTAGAGATTGCAAACCCAACGGCCGTTAATATGCTAACTATTGTAATCCCCTGTTCCCTGAACAGAGTCCTTATTCTTTCTGCTAGCGTAGTGTTTTCATAAAGTATTTTGTTTATAGTTTCTTTATTCTGCTTGTTTGTGATGGTAGCTGCGTTCTGTTAGTAGACAGCACTTCTAACCTGGCTTTCCTTAGCGACCTTAAATCCTGTATTTTCTGCTGTATTCTAGCCTTTTCTTCTCGCCCTAAATTGTTATCGTCTGCATCAGCCAGTTTATTTTGTTCTTCTTCTGTCTCTCTATCCAGCTCACCAAGTTTTGCTAAATTCTTTTCTAGTTCACCCCTTATTGTCCGTAGAGCAGCATTAAGCCCCAGGATTTCACGAAAGGCAATGGAGAATCGTCAATTGTTTTTAACTGTGTCTCTCATTAAAACTCGTTTCAATTTCTGCTATGAGTTCATCTGCTTGTTGAGTTAAATCTTGAAGAGGTATGTTTTGCATTTTAGATTGTGTTGGCAACTCTTGCCTAAAGTTCTGTAAACGACTAACGGCTTCGGCTCTAAGCTCTAAGAGGTTTAATTGTTCTGCCTTAGCAATAAGGAGTTTTCGCCTTCTTGTGCTTAGTTTTAAAAACTTGTTTGGGTTTTGCATTGAAGTAGCTTTTACACGGCCCCCTGCACCAGTTCCTATATACAAATGCCACACATTTCCTCAAAATCGTTAGGATCAAGCACTCCTGGTAGCTCTCGTCCTATGCTCTATAGAAGATTCAATTCGCTGTCGCAATAGTTCTTGACGTTGGCTAGGAGTAAAGAACCTGCTCCTTCAAGCTCTTCTTGCAATGAAGGGCCTAGTTCTGTTTCATCTTCTTCTACCAACAGGATCAATCGGGTCAAAATCTTCATCCATATTTTTTATTTATATTCTTTTTGTTTTATAAAAAATGAACTCATATGTTATGACCTCGATCCATACAGAAAAGAGAAGGAACCCCATGGCGTAAAAGGTATAAGGCAGACTGTAATTAGTGTAAATACTCCATCAACAGTTCAGCCTGGACAAGTTTTAATAGTTAAGTTCCCGGATCTTAGCGCTGGCGATGTTATAATGCCAGGCACTGCTAAACTATAATTCAAATAGGTATTAAATCGACAGACCTAATGCTACTGTTGTTGCTAATTTGGGCAGGGCAATCGTTAAACATAATGGCAATCAAATGGAGGCCAGAGAAGTCTTTGTACTAAGCGAGGCAGACATTTTTGCCCTCTATTCTGACCTATGGCTACCTAAAAAAAGAAAGAAAAGAGAAGCATGTCAGGGAATACAAGGCCCAAACGGTCTCAAGCACAGGCTTAAAGCGGAGGATGCAAAGGATGATGTTAAAGATGAGGCAGATAGCAGAAGCATTGGCAACAGATTCTGCATCCCTCTAGATTTTGAACTGTTAAGACGCATATGCCATATTACCAAGGCGGCACTAAAAGAAAAACTTATTATGAACTGACATTTAATCCTAGCGATTCTGTCGTTCTGTCTGAAGACCCTGAAGCTAAATACACAGTTAGTGACATCTCTCTTGAGTTTGATGTTGTTACTAACCCTGAACTGGCCAGAACAATCTTAACCCCAGTATAAAAGTAAAACAGTTATTTATTATGAAAGAGTTCTGCACTCCATTACAGAAAATAGAAACAAGCGAGACACTCTGGAACATACATCTAAATCAGTCTCTGAAGTCTTTAAAAAGGAATTTTGTTCTTGTTTACTGAAGAAACAACTCCTTTTCATAGAGAATCAGAAGCGTTTTATAATCCAAAAATTGAGAAGGTTGATGTGCAATAAATGGCAAGTCTGATCAGTTGTATTCGGGTCGCGGACTTTTACCCACCAACACTTTGATGAAATAAGAAAGTTGTTCGCTGGAGGTAGGCAAAGAGATCCTGCAGTTGATCGTGTATGTAAAAAACATCGCCTTTATGATGTAGACTCGAAGACTACTTAATAACTAAATATGGGCTGTGGTTAGATTTTAGATCTACATTTGACAATAGATTGTTGGAAGTGGAGAAAGGGTAGGGCAAGATGGTATAAAATAAATATTCACAAGAAAGCAGACGGAAACGCCCAATAAAATGCATTGTTTTTATGGTTTGTGATGCTCAGTTAAACATTGAAGAAAACAGGCTAAAAGACGTGGCTTATTAAAATGCAGAAGAAATATTCTAATAAAAACAGATGGATAGCTTGAAGTTTCTGCCAAAAGATCCGCACTGTTCTCTTATCTGCGGGATTACTGGGTGTGGGAAAACTGTCTTCGTACGTACTTGATTTTGTTACAAACAATAGACAGGTTTCATTACGAGCACATTGTTATATTCTGCACAACCATTAAGCACAACAAGTCTTACAAAGAAAGGAAGTTTATTTGGACAGACGAGAAATATTTTTAGTTGATCCTAGCGACAAACATGAGCGACTGTTTAGAACATTACTATAGACTATTTGAGGGAACTGAACACTGTTTATTATTGATGACTGTTCAGCTGAACGAGACATTGTTAAAAAAGAAAAAGCTCTGTCAAAGCTAGCTTTAGTGGCCGCCACGCCTTAGTTTCTGTGTGGCTCTTAACTCACAAAATATAATGCTGTCTTAAAAGACTTTAGATCGCAGTTAAATCGGTTGTATTATTTTACACTAAGGACAAAGATAGTTTTGAAGAATGTTTAAGTGAAAATTATATAATAAGGGACAAAGATGAGATAAAAAAAATAAAAGAGCAGTTAGAAAATCTAAGCACGCTAAGCTATGCTTACGGACTGACCCCCCAGTTCAATACGTTTGTTTATTATAATTTTAATATTAAAAACAATGTCTCGGGGGCCAGAATCAAAAGCGCAGCTAGCTCCTAAATGCGTTGCAGTAGAGCTAAAGACCTAGCAGACACAACCGAATTTGATCTGATAGGGGTGATGGAAATGTTTATGGATTTGAATACCACAGATGATGGGGTTTTACAACGAACAGAAATTGAGACAAAAAACGACAGCAATATCCTAAACTAGAACAAATAAGAAATCTAGAAACAACTGATTACGGCAAATATGAATACAGGCTTTATAGACAAGACATACTGGGTCTTGCGTCCTGAATAAACTGGGATTTTAAATTCGACATGCGAAGCCCCATGTATTACTTTGATAAAAAAACACAATTTTAGAAAGGCTTGAATGCAGGCCCTTTCTTACTAGTCTGTTCCAGGAACACAACAGAAAAAGCAGATTGTAATAGATACATATAAACTGAATATGTGCTGAGCAGAAAGAAGTCCTTAGTTGAAGTGGGGGATGCACAGTAACCCTAGAATTTATTCCAAAACCACCCAATGCCTAGCACTGCTACTTTGAGTTTTGTTTATTAATTACCTGGGGAGTCTAATTCTAGTTTGCCAGAACATGTGTTAGCAAGGGGAGTACAATTATCGTCTGGAAACTTGGATGGGCCTCTTAAGCTTGTTATTGCCATTACTAAAAACGGGGATGAATAAAAACACTTTCTTATCATCTGACAGGTTACTGTGATGGTTGACAAAGACAAACTAACAGTACTCGACTTTATTTTCATTAAGTATGTGATTTTATTGCTTTTTACTCTGTTGGTGAAGTGCTATCAGAAGGATTCACGGCGGCGCCCGCACACTCACAGCGACTGCATTCAGTTCGCCCAACGCTTTGCCTTGTGACTGGGGCTAGGCCGCCGGCCCTTAACTAGTCAGCCACCACACGGCCAGACGCTCTGTGTGTTTTTGGACGCTTCGAGACTGGTGCAACATCTTTAAGTTATATTTACTGTACAGAGGTTTTTTAACTATAATTTCTGTATGACAGCAATGGCGCAGTGAGTACTTGAGAGTGTGACAAAAGCTGGCATTTCAGTCTTCTCTGTGAGTACCATAATTAAGTTCGTGTTTAAAACTTTCTGACAGAACTTTGCGACCGGCGCACCTGTGCTGTGCGCGCGCTCAGTGCGTCGTTGGCCGGCCTGGTAAGCCGAAGCAAAGACGGCGGTGGAGGGCGAACTATCTTTGGCCGAAGTAGGCCAGGCGTTGTCAAAACTTTTGTGAATGAAAAGTTAGTTAGCATTTGTAAAGGGGCCGTATTTACACCGTTGTATATATACATATTTCTTCATTGTTGCTACATTTTATATGTACTATGGTTGCATGTAGAGCAACGTAGGCCTAATTAAAGGGAAACGTAGAGGATAACATTTACTACAAACAAAATAATACTACTGATAACAGTAATGGTAGTAGGCATAACAATAATAAGTGAATAATTATTATAATTAAAATAATACTTCATTTCCAATCACTACTACTATTTCTATCGGCAAATTCAAATTAAAGTGTATTGTTGGTAGTACCATTAGGGGTGTTTGTGTGTGTGTGTGTGTGTGGTGTGTGTGTGTGTGTGTGTGTGTGTGCGTGTGTGTGTGTGCGTGTGTGCGTGCGTGCGTGCGTGCGTGCGTGCGTGCGTGCGTGCGTGTGTGTGTGTGTGTGTGAGAGAGAGAGAGAGAGAGAGAGAGAGAGAGAGAGAGAGAGAGAGAGGGGGGGATGGCCGAAAGGATTATGGAACATGAAAAAGCATACATAAGTACTATCCCAATTGACACAAAATAATTATGTACATAATCATCCTATAGAACGTAAGAGCATTATAATGTTACTTTCAAGTTGACATATGCTCACTGATACAAGTTGAATTGCATGTTTGTAATGGGTGTATATAATGGCTAGAAATATTGACCTTTATTTCCAAGATTATGCATATATTGATAAATATAGGTTTTAAAATTATTACATTAAGTGAGAGTAACTACTGAACATCAACTATAGATTTTGTTTTAGATTTTTTTTTCAAACGGGCAAAGTGTACTTCATGTTAAAGTGTGGGGGTGGGGGGACGGGGTGGGGGTGGGGGCGGTTTGAGAGAGGAGAGGGGACAACAGCAAAAGCCCTGTCAGTGTCACACTATTCTGTAACACAAGCCGCTGATCTGAGAGTGTAGGACACACCACGAGACATGTGCCGACAAGACAGTTTGTGTTGTGTTAAAAGTGATAGTGAACAGTTATGTGATGAGAAGTGGATATTGACACAGAACCATGGCTTTACCTACAAGGGTCGTGAGTACACATGTGTGTGTGTGTGTGTGCGTGCGTGCGTGCGTGCGTGCGTGCGTGCGTGTGTGTGTGTGGGGCGTTTGGTGTGTGTTTGTGTGTGTGTGTGTGTGTGTGTGTGTGTGTGTGTGTGTGTGTGTGTGTGTGTGATCTGTTTTGTTCTGTTAAGTCATGCATGCACGTCAGTTTCAATTCAGCTTCTCTCTCTCTCTCTCTCTCTCTCTCTCTCTCTCTCTCTCTCTTTTCTCTCTCTCTCTCTCTCTCTCTCTCTCTCTCTTCCTCCCCCCCTCCTCTCTCTCTGTCTCTATCTCTCTCCCTCCCTCCCCTCCCCGCCCCACCTCAGTCTCGTATGCCGTGTGCCGTGTATATGTTTTGTGTGTGTGTGTGTGTGTGTGTGTGTTTTGTGTGTGTGTGTTGTGTGTGTGTGTGTGTGTGTGTGATATCTGTTTTGTTCTGTGAAGTCATGCATGCACGTCAGTTTCAGTTCAGTTTCCCCTCTCTCTCTCTCTCTCTCTCTTTTCTCTCTCTCTCTCTCTCTCTCTCTCTCTCTCTCTCTCTCTCTCTCTCTCTCTCCGCCTCAGACTCGTATGCTGTGTGCCGTGTATATGTAATTTTTAGTGTGTGTGTGTGTGTGTGTGTGTGTGTGTGTGTGCTTTGCGCACTAAAGATGGATCAAAGTATTGTTTAGTTATTGGATAGTCTTGTAGAGATCCTGCTAACTTATCAAAAACTCCCCATCAGATGTTGGGCAGAGTCATAGAAGGATAAACAGTCAAGAGTAAAAGTCATGTACTTTTCTGAAGATTGTGCAATGCAGGTAACCCTCTTATATTCAGAAGTCACTGCTTGCATGATGAAATGAGATCGTAACCTCGAAGGTTATGAAAGAAGATAGGCAGTTTCCATGTCTTAGGATCAACCTTAAGCTGAAGATTACAATTGTTGTGTGCCGCCCCTCTGAACTTTCAGTAATGTGATCGTGGTCTCTAAACTGTGTCACCTAATAATTCTCTGTTACATATCCAACAGTGTGTAGATGAGTCATAACGTTCTTGGTCTTCATGAGTCATAAAAATGTCTGAAAGGTTCAGTTCATTGGATAACTGATTGCGAAGTTGTTTCATCTGCTCTAAAAATCTACTAGCTGCGTCGGTGTCTCTGTAAATCTCTGGGCGTGTTTGTGCCCCATCTGACCTAACAACAATAAACGCATAAGAACAGATCTGATGGTGGGTTTAATAAGGTTGTTTTTTGTTTTTTGTTGTTGTGGGCCGTAGTACTGCGGCAAGATTGATTCAAAGTCAGCATTAACCACGTACGGGCTCATCTGCATTTTTTTGTAAATTTTTAAAACTAACTTTAGACCCTGGTTTAGGCGTGAGTAGTTTAGTTTCACAGTCTACAAAACTTTTACAATGAGTTCTATGACTGGCGGCTGCTTCTATAGTGGGGATTCTAACCAAAAACCTTCTGCAAAGCTCTTGTTTAGATTTATCCTTTGATGTAAAAGCCATAAGCCTGCTTATTGTTCTGATTAATACATAATGGCTCTTAGGGCCGTCTGCAAACAGTATCAAGTCTACATGTTTGTCAAGCGGTTCGCCTAAAGTAGGAGCGTTGGGAGAAACCCTTAGAGGCACTAGACCAGCTTCTACAGACCATTTGTATACGTTTACAGTGATTGGTTTGTTTTGCTCTTCAAACTGAGATATGCTTTCTATGCTTACTGGGAAGGATATGTTGTCAAAGTTCAGCTCTTGTTTGTATGCTTCATAATTGGAAACTCTGTTTGCATGATTTTTGACAGGATGTAGATGCGCTAAAACACACCACATAAAACACATGTTGTCAGAATTATGTATGTTTAAGACTGCCCGTTTTAACTCTAACTTTTTTGGGAAGAGAAATGTAAGAATTGCCGACTATAGGATAGAACTTTGTTTGTCTCAATTTGATTTCAAGGACTGTTCCTTCAGACCAGCCAGAACCCCTTAACTTTGCCTCCTCACTTGCGTGGTTAAACTGTGTAAGCATGTAGTCGGCCCAGTTAGAATTAAAGTCGGGGATAGTGATTACTTCTTTCTGCCTTGTTGAAACCCAGACTGGCATGTTAGTATCATCAGGCGTTATATAATCAATCAGAACAGCCAACAACACTTTTGCTGGCGGCTCCATCTGAAGAGACTCTGGGATTTTAGAGATAGCATGTGCCACGCTTTCAGAACATTTGTAGGGTTAATGATGTCCATGTCCGCCTCACTAAACATATTGCTTATTTGTTTGTCACTACTGAATTTTTTTTCCATCGTATATAGTTTTCTGTCCCTGGATTTACTTGTGGTCGTCATTTTAAAGCCAAAATATTTACGTAAATCAAAAAATAAATGTATATAAAAGTAAGTAAAACAAGCTTTTTATTCTTCACCCAAGCGTTGCAAAAACTTCAAGACATGTCAACCTTACAATAACACCCCCTAATATTTTAGCTTTTTCTGAATCACTGCAGTCAATGTTCATCACTTGGTTGCTTCGTTAAATAGTTCACTATGATCTTTTATTATATTGTTTACATCATTCTCAAAACCAAATTCACTAAAATCAATGTTTAACATTTTCATTGTTTCGTCAAATAGTTCATTACAATCCTTTAAATCAGATTCACTGAGTTCGACAGCCATTTTTAAATCTAAAATAAATAAAAAAATAATTGTTATTTATAGTTCACCTTTTCTAATTGTAAAAACTGTTCAGGTTTTAAAGGTAACAGTTACTCCT